>JAUPTC010000013.1:8022947-8155947 GCA_030762895.1 Sophora flavescens
TCTTAAGCACAATTAAGGCATATGATACCTTGTTGGAAAGCTTATTCAGAGGCCCTTAATTTGGTCTAGGGTTAGGTCAGGATTAATAAGCATAAATAGTAGTTTACAACAGCACAAGCCAGAGAGAGATGGAAATTAGACAACTTTTACAATCATTGTTTTTGCTTTTACATTATTGGGCTTAATTGCCAAACATTGTTTATTTTTGGATTTTTCACTCATCCTGACCTTGTTGCCTTGCGCAGAGCATAACTAGAGCTACAAATATCGGATTTTGGTGATCTTGCTATCCCTTGAAAGATAAGGAAGATACCTACAAGTTCAGGTTTCACAAGAATTGTCCAGTTTGGCGAAAATCAAGGCTAAATTGGGTCCCGAGTTCTCTGGGGCGGATCAGTGCATAGTCCATGATGTTCCTTCACTTAAATGGGCCTAACTTACTCATATTAAGCCCAATTAAGGCATAAGATACCTTGTTGGAAAGCTTATTCAGAGGCCCTTAATGTGGTGTAGGGTTAGGTCGGGATTAATAAGCAAAAATAGCAATTTACAGCCGCACAAGCCAGATAGAGACAGAAATTAGACAACTATTACAATCATTGTTTTTGGCTTTTACATTATTGGGCCTAATTGCATAACATTGTTAGTTTTTTGATTTTTCACTCATCCTGACCTTGTCGCCTTGCGCAGAGCATAACTAGAGCTACAAATATCGGATTTTGGTGATCTTGTTGTCCCTAGAAAGATAAGGAAGAGACCTACAATTTCATGAGTCACAAGAATTGTCAAATTAGGCCAAAATCAAGGCTAAATTGGGTCCCGAGTTCTCTGTCGCGGATTAGGGCGCAGTCCATGATGTTCCTTCACTTAAATGTGACTAACTTACTCATCTTAAGCCCAATTAAGGCATATGATACCATGTTGGAAAGCTTATTCAGAGGCCCTTAATTTGGTCTAGGGTTAGGTAAGGATTAATAAGAAAAAATAGCAGTTTAAAGACGCACAAGCCAGAGATAGACGGAAATTAGACAACTTTTACAATCATTGTTTTGGCTTTTACATTATTGGGCTTAATTGGGCTTAATTGCTAAACATTGTTAATTTTCGGATTTTTCACTCATCCTGACCTTGTTGCCATGCGCAGAGCACAACAAGAGCTACGGATATCAGATTTTGGTGATCTTGTTGTCCCTAGAATAATAAGGAAGAGACCTACAATTTCTTGTTTCACAAGAATTGCCAAATTAGGCCAAAATCAAGTCTAAATTATGTCCAGTGTTCTCTGACGCGGATCAGTGCGCGGTCCTTGATGTTCCTTCACTTAAATGGGCCTAACTTACTCATCTTAAGCCCAATTAAGGCATATGATACCTTGTTGGAAAGCTTATTCAGAGGCCCATAATTTGGTCTAGGGTAGGTCAGGATTAATAAGCATAAATAACAGTTTACAGCCGCACAAGCCAGAGAGAGATGGAAATTAGACAACTTTTACAATCATTGTTTTTGCTTTTACATTATTGGGCTTAATTGCCAAACATTGTTAATTTTCGGATTTTTCACTCACCCTGACCTAGTTGCCTTGTGCAGGGCATAACTAGAGTAACAGATATCGGATTTTGGTGATCTTCCTGTACCTTGAAAGATAAGGAAGAGACCTACAATTTCAAGTTTCACAAGAAATGTCAAATTAGGCCAAAATCAAGGCTAAATTGGGTGCCGATTTCTCTGGAGCGGATCAGTGCGCAGTCCATGATGTTCCTTCACTTAAATAGGCCTAACTTACTCATCGTAAGCCCAATTAAGGCATATGATACCTTGTTGAAAGCTTTTTCAGAGGCCCTTAATTTGGTCTAAGGTTAGGTCAGGATTAATTGGCATAAATAGCAGTTTACAACCGCACAAGCCAGAGAGAGACGGAAATTAGACAACTTTTACAATCATTGTTTTTGCTTTTACATTATTGGGCTTAATTGGGCATAATTATAACATTGTTAATTTCCGGATTTTTCACTCATCATGACCTTGTTGCCTTGCGCAAGCATAACTAGAGTTTCAGATATCGAATTTTGGTGATCTTGCTATCCCTAGAAAGATAAGGAAGAGACCTACAATTTCAGGTTGCACAAGAATTGTCAAATTAGGCCAAAATCAAGGCAAAATTGGGTCCCGTGTTTTCTGGCGCGGATCAGTGCACAGTCCACGATGTTCCTTCACTTAAATGGGCCTAACTTACTCATCTTAAGCACAATTAAGGCATATGATACCTTGTTTGAAAACTTATTCAGAGGCCCTTAATTTGGTGTAGGGTTAGGTCGGGATTAATAAGCATAAATAGCAGTTTACAGTCGCACAAGCCAGAGATAGACGGAAATTAGATAACTTTTACAATTATTGTTTTTGCTTTTACATTATCGGGCTTAATTGCCAAACATTGTTAATTTTCGGATTTTTCACTCATCCTGACCTTGTTGCTTTGCGCAGAGCATAACTAGAGCTACAAATATCGGATTTGGGTGATCTTGCTGTCCCTAGAAAGATGAGGAAGAGACCTACAATTTCAGGTTTCATAAGAACTGTCAAATTCGTCCAAAATCATGGCTAAATTGGGTCCCGAGTTCTTTGAGGCGGATCAGTGCGTAGTCCATGATGTTACTTCACTTAAATGGGCATAACTTACTCATCTTAGGCCCAATTAAGGCATATGATACCTTGTTGGAAAGCTTATTCAGAGGCCCTTAATTTGGTCTAGGGTTAGGTCAGGATTAATAAGCATAAATAGCAGTTTACAGCCGTACAAGCCAAAGAGAGATGAAAATTAGATAACTTTTACAATTATTGTTTTTGCTTTTACATTATTGGGATTAATTGGTAAATATTGTTAATTTTCGGATTTTTCACTCATCTTGACCTTGTTGCTTTGCGCAGAGCATAACTAGAGCTACAAATATCGGATTTGGGTGATCTTGCTGTCCCTAGAAAGATGAGGAAGAGACCTACAATTTCAGGTTTCATAAGAACTGTCAAATTCGTCCAAAATCAAGTCTAAATTGGGTCCCGAGTTCTCTAGCGCGGATCAGTGCGCAGTCCATGATGTTCCTTCACTTAAATGGGCCGATCTTACTCATCTTAAGCCCAATTATGGCATATGATACCATGATGGAAAGCTTATTCAGAGGCCCTTAATTTGGTCTAGGGTTAGGTCAGGATTAATAAGCATAAATAGCAGTCTACAGCCTCACAAGTCAGAGAGAGACGGAAATAAGACAACTTTTACAATCATTGTTTTTGCTTTTACATTATTGGGCTTAATTGGGCTTAATTACTAAACATTGTAAATTTTCGGATTTTTCACTCATCCTGACCTTGTTGCTCTGCCAATGCATAACTATAGCTACAGATATCGGATTTTGGTGATCTTGCTGTCCCTAGAAAGATAAGGAAGAGACCTACAATTTCAGGTGTCATAAGAATTATCAAATTCGGCTTAAATCAAGTCTAAATTAGGTCCCGAGTTCTCTGGCGCGGATCAGTGCGCAGTCCATGTTGTTCCTTCACTTAAATCGGCCTAACTTACTCATCTTAAGCCCAATAATGGCATGTGATACCTTGTTGGAAAGCTTATTCAGAGGCCCTTAATTTGTTCTAGGGTTAGGTCTGGATTAATAAGCATAAATAACAGTTTACAGCCGCACAAGCCAGAGAGAGACGGAAATTAGACAACTTTTTCAATCATTGTTTTTGCTTTTACATTATTGGGCTTAATTGCTAAACATTTATAATTTTCGGATTTTTCACTCTTCCTGACCTTGTTGCCTTACGCATAGCATAACTGGAGCTACAGATATTGGATTTTGGTGATCTTGCTGTCCCTAGAAAGATAAGGAAGAGACCTACAATTTCAGGTTGCACAAGAATTGTCAAAATAGGCCAAAATCAAGGCAAAATTGGGTCCCGTGTTTTCTGGCGCGGATCAGTGCACAGTCCACGATGTTCCTTCACTTAAATGGGCCTAACTAACTCATCTTAACCCCAAATAAGGCATATGATACCTTGTTGGAAAGCTTATTCGGAGGCCCTTAATTTGGTCTAGGGTTTGGTCAGGCTTAATAAGCATAAATAGTAGTTTACAGCCGCACAAGCCAGAGAGAGACGGAAATGACACAACTTTTACAATCATTATTTTTGCTTTTACATTATTGGGCTTAATTGCTAAACATTTATAATTTTCGGATTTTTCACTCTTCCTGACCTTGTTGCCTTACGCATAGCATAACCGGAGCTACAGATATTGGATTTTGGTGATCTTGCTGTCCCTAGAAAGATAAGGAAAAGACCTACAATTTCAGGTGTCACAAGAATTGTCAAATTAGGCCAAAATCAAGGCAAAATTAGGTCCCGAGTTCTATGGCACTGATCAGTGCGCAGTCCATGATGTTCCTTCACTTAAATGGGCCAAACTTACTCATCTTAAGACCAATTAAGGCATATGATACCTTGTTGGAAAGCTTATTCAGAGGCCCTTAATTTGGTCTAGGGTTAGGACAGGATTAATAAGCATAAATAGCAGTTTACAGTCGCACAAGCCAGAGATAGACGGAAATTAGATAACTTTTACAATTATTGTTTTTGCTTTTACATTATCGGGCTTAATTGCCAAACATTGTTAATTTTCGGATTTTTCACTCATCCTGACCTTGTTGCCTTGCGCAGAGGATAACCGGAGCTATAGATATAGGATTTTGGTGATCTTGCTGTCCCTAGAAAGATGAGGAAGAGACCTACAATTTCAGGTCGCACCAAAATTGTCAAATTATGCCAAAATCAAGGCTAAATTTGGTCCCGAGTGCTCTGGGGCGGATCAATGCGCAGTCCATGATGTTCCTTCACTTAAATGGGCCTTACTTACTCATCGTAAGCCCAATTAAGGCATATGATACCTTGTTGGAAAGCTTATTCAGAGGCCCTTAATTTGGTCTATTGTTAGGTCAGGATTAACAAACATAAAAAGCAGTTTACAGTCGCATAAGACATAGAGAGATGGAAATTAGACAACTTTTACAATCATTGTTTTTACGTTTACATTATTGGGCTTTATTGGGCTTAATTGCAAAATATAGTTAATTTTCGGATTTTTCACTCATCTTAACCTTGTTGCCTTGCGCAGAGCATAACTAGAGCTACAGATATCGGATTTTAGTGATCCTGCTGTCCCTAGAAAGACAAGGAAGAGACCTACAATTTCAGTTGTCATAAGAATTGTCAAATTCGGCCAAAATCAAGGCTAAATTGGGTCCCGAGTTTTCTGCCACGGATCATTGCACTGTCCATTTTGTTCCTTCACTTAAATGGGCCTAACTTACACATCTTAAGCCCAATTAAGGAATATGATATCTAGTTGAAAAGCTTATTCAGAGGCCCTTAATTTGGTCTAGGATTAGGTCAGGATTAATAAGCATAAATAGCAGTTTACAGCTGCACAAGCCAGAGAGAGACGGAAAGTACACAACTTTTACAATCATTGTTTTTGCTTTTACATTATTGGGCTTAATTGCTAAACATTGTTAATTTTCGGATTTTTCACTCATCCTGACCTTGTTGCCTTGCGCAGAGAATAACTGGAGCTACAGATATCGGATTTTAGTGATCTTGTTGTCCCTATAAAGATAAGGAAGAGACATATAATTTCAGTTCTCACAAGAATTGTCAAACTAGGACAAAATCAAGACTAAATTTGGTCCTGAGTTCTCTGGCGTGGATCAGTGCGCAGTCCATGATGTTCCTTCACTTAAATTGGCCTAACTTACTCATCTTAAGCCCAATTAAGGCATATGATACCTTGTTTCAAAGCTTATTCAGAGGCCCTTAATTTGGTCTAGGGTTAGGTCAGGATTAATAAGCATAAATAGCAGTTTACAGCCGTACAAGCCAGAGAGAGACGGAAATTAGACTACTTTTATAACCATTGTTTTTGCTTTTACATTATTGGGCTTAATTGCTAAACATTGTTAATTTTCGGATTTTTCACTCATCCTGACCTTGTTGCCTTGCGCAGAGCATAACTAGAGCTACAGATATCGGATTTTGGTGATCTTGCTGTCCCTAAAAACATAAGGAAGAGACCTATAATTTCAGGTTTCACAAGAATTGTGAAATTAGGCCAAAATCAAGGCTAAATTTTGTCCCGGGTTCTCTGGCTCGGATCAGTGTGCAGTCCATGATGTTCCGTCACTTAAATGGGCCTAACTTACACATCTTAAGCCCAATTAAGGCATATGATACCTTGTTGGAAAGCTTATTCGGAGGCCCTTGATTTGGTCTAGGGTTAGGTCATGATTAATAAGCATAAATAGTAGTTTACAGCCTCACAAGCCAGAGAGAGACGGAAATTAGACAACTTTTACAATCATTGTTTTTGCTTTTACATTTTTGGGCTTAGTTGCTAAATATTGTTAATTTTCGGATTTTTCACTTGTCCTAACCTTGTTACCTTGCGCAGAGCATAACTAGAGCTATAGATATCGGATTTTGGTGATCCTGATGTCCCTAAAAACATAAGGAAGAGTCCTACAATTTCAGGTTTCACAAGAATTCTCAAATTAGGTCGAAATCAAGGCTAAATTGGGTCCCGAGTTCTCTGGCGCGGATCAGTGCGCAGTCCATGATGTTCCTTCACTTAAATGGGCCTAACTTACTCATCTTAAGCCCAATTAAGGCAAATGATACCTTGATGGAAAGCTTATTCAAAGGCCCTTAATTTGGTCTATGGTTAGGTAAGGACTAATAATCATAAATAGCAGTTTACAGCGGCACAATCCAGAGAGAGATGGAAATTAGACAACTTTTACAATCATTGTTGTTGCTTTTACATTATTGGGCTTAATTGCTAAACAATGTTAATTTTCGCATTTTTCACTCATCCTGACCTTGTTCCCTTGCGCAGAGCATTACTAGTGCTATAGATATCGGATTTTGTTGATCTTGCTGTCCTTAGTAAGATAAGGAAGAGACCTACAATTTCAGGTGTCACAAGAATTGTCAAATTATGCCACAATCAAGGATAAATTGTGTCCCGAGTTCTCGGCGCGGATCGTGTGCACGGTCCATGATGTTCCTTCACTTTAAGTGGGCCTAACTTACACATCTTAAGCCCAATTAAGGCATATGATACCTTGTTGGAAAGCTTATTCAGAGGCCCTTAATTTGATCAAAGGTTAGGTCAGGATTAATACACATAAATAGCAGTTTAAAGCGGTACAAGTTAGAGAGAGACGGAAATTAGACAACTTTTACAACCAATGTTTTGGCTTTTACATTATTGGGCTTAATTGGGCTTAATTGCTAAACTTTGTTAAATTTTGGATTTTTCCCTCATCCTGACCTTGTTGCCTTGCGCAGACCATAACTAGTGCTATAGATATCGGATTTTGGTGATCTTGCTATCCCTAGAAAGATAAGGAAGAGACCTACAATTTCAGGTTTACAAAGAATTGTCAAATTAGGCCCAAATCAAGGCTAAATTGGGTCTCGAGTTCTCTGGCGCGGATCAGTGCACGGTTCATGATGTTCCTTCACTTAAATGCGCCTAACATACTCATCTAAAGCCCAATTAAGGCATATAAAACCTTGTTGGAAAGCTTATTCAGAGGCCCTTAATTTGGTCTAGGGTTAGGTCAGGATTAATAAGCATAAATAGCAGTTTACAGCCGCACAAGCCAGAGAGAGACGGAAATTAGATTACTTTTATAATCATTGTTTTTGCTTTTACATTATTGGGCTTAATTGCTAAACATTGTTAATTTTCGGATTTTTCACTCATCCTGACCTTGTTGCCTTGCGCAGAGCATAACAGGAGCTATAGATATCGGATTTTGGTGATCCTGATGTCCCTAAAAAGATAACGAAGAGCCCTACAATTTCAGGTTACACCAAAATTGTCAAATTATGCCAAAATCAAGGCTAAATTTGGTCCCGAGTGCTCTGGCACGGATCAGTGCGCAGTCCATGATGTTCCTTCACTTAAATGGGCCTTACTTACTCATCTTAAGCCCAATTAAGGCATATGATACCTTGTTGGAAAGCTTATTCAAAGGCCCTTAATTTGGTCTATTGTTAGGTCAGGATTAACAAACATAAATAGCAGTTTACAGCCGCACAAGACAGAGAGAGATGGAAATTAGACAACTTTTACAATCATTGTTTTTACATTTACATTATTGGGCTTTATTGGGCTTAATTGCTAAATATTGTTAATTTTCGGATTTTTCACTCATCTTAACCTTGTTGCCTTGCGCAGAGCATAACTAGAGCTATAGATATCGGATTTTGGTGATCTTGTTGTCCCTAGAAAGACAAGGAAGAGACCTACAATTTCAGTTTTCTAAGAATTGTCAAATTCTGCCAAAAGCAAGGCTATATTGGGTCCCGAGTTCTCTGGCACGGATCATTGCACAGTCCATTTTGTTCCTTCACTTAAATGGGCCTAACTTACACATATTAAACCCAATTAAGGCTTATGATACCTTGTTGGGAAGCTTATTCAGAGGCCCATAATATGGTCTAGGGTTAGGTCATAATTAATAAGCATAAATAGAAGTTTACAGCCACACAAGCCAGAGAGAGACGGAAATTACACAACTTTTACAATCATTGTTTTTGCTTTTACATTATTGGGCTTAATTGCTAAACATTGTTAATTTTCGGATTTTTCACTCATCCTGACCTTGTTGCCTTGCACAGAGCATAACTGGTGCTACAGATATCGGATTTTAGTGATCTTGCTGTCCTTATAAAGATAAGGAAGAGACATACAATTTCAGTTTTCACAAGACTTGTCAAATTAGGCCAAAATCAAGACTAAATTTGGTCCCGAATTCTCTGGCGCGGATCAGTGCGTTGTCCATGATGTTCCTTCACTTAAATGGGCCTAACTTACTCATCTTAAGCCGAATTAAGGCAAATGATACCTTGTTGCAAAGCTTATTCAGAGGCCCTTAATTTGGTCTAGGGTTAGGTCATAATTAATAAGCATAAATAGCAGTTTACAGCCTTACAAGCCAGAGAGAGACGGAAATTAGACTACTTTTATAACCACTGTTTTTGCTTTTACATTATTGGGCTTAATTGCTAAGCATTGTTAATTTTCGGATTTTTCACTCATCCTGACCTTGTTGCCTTGCGCAGAGCATAACTAGAGCTACAGATATCGGATTTTGGTGATCTTGATGTCCCTAAAAAGATAAGGAAGAGACCTATAATTTCAGGTTTCACAAGAATTATCAAATTAGGCAAATTCAAGGCAAAATTTTGTCCCGAGTTCTCTGGCGCGGATCAGTGCGCAGTTCATGATGTTCCTTCACTTAAATGGGCCTAACTTACACATCTTATGCGCAATTAAGGCTTATGATAGCTTGTTGGAAAGCTTATTCGGAGGTCCTTGATTTGGTGTATTGTTAGGTCAGGATTTATAAGCATAAATAGCAGTTTACAGTCTCACAAGCCAGAGAGAGACGGAAATTAGACAACTTTTACAATCATTGTTTTTGCTTTTCCATTATTGGGCTTAGTTGCTAAATATTGTTAATTTTCGGATTTTTCACTTATGCTAACCTTGTTGCCTTACGCAGAGCATAACTAGAGCTACAGATATCGGATTTTGGTGATCTTGCTGTCCCTAGAAAGATAAGGAAGAGACCTTCAATTTCAGGTTTCAAAAGAATTCTCAAATTAGGTCGAAATCAAGGCTAAATTGGGTCCCGAGTTCTCTGGCGCGGATCAGTGCGCAATCCATGATGTTCCTTCACTTAAATGGGCCTAACTTACTCATCTTAAGCCCAATTAAGGCATATGATACCTTGTTGGAAAGCTTATTCAGAGGCCCTTAATTTGGTCTAGGGTTAGGTCAGGATTAATAAGCATAAATAGCAGTTTACAGCCGTACAAGCCAGAGAGAGACGGAAATTAGACTACTTTTATAACCATTGTTTTTGCTTTTACATTATTGGGCTTAATTGCTAAGCATTGTTAATTTTCGGATTTTTCACTCATCCTGACCTTGTTGCCTTGCGCAGAGCATAACTAGAGCTACAGATATCGGATTTTGGTGATCTTGCTGTCCCTTAAAACATAAGGAAGAGACCTATAATTTCAGGTTTCACAAGAATTGTGAAATTAGGCCAAAATCAAGGCTAAATTTTGTCCCGGGTTCTCTGGCTCGGATCAGTGTGCAGTCCATGATGTTCCGTCACTTAAATGGGCGTAACTTACACATCTTAAGCCCAATTAAGGCATATGATACCTTGTTGGAAAGCTTATTCAGAGGCCCTTGATTTGGTCTAGGGTTAGGTCAGGATTAATAAGCATAAATAGCAGTTTACAGCCTCACAAGCCAGAGAGAGACGGAAATTAGACAACTTTTACAATCATTGTTTTTGCTTTTACATTTTTGGGCTTAGTTGCTAAATATTGTTAATTTTCGGATTTTTCACTTGTCCTAACCTTGTTACCTTGCGCAGAGCATAACTAGAGCTATAGATATCGGATTTTGGTGATCCTGATGTCCCTAAAAACATAAGGAAGAGTCCTACAATTTCAGGTTTCACAAGAATTCTCAAATTAGGTCGAAATCAAGGCTAAATTGGGTCCCGAGTTCTCTGGCGCGGATCAGTGCGCAGTCCATGATGTTCCTTCACTTAAATGGGCCTAACTTACTCATCTTAAGCCCAATTAAGGCAAATGATACCTTGATGGAAAGCTTATTCAAAGGCCCTTAATTTGGTCTATGGTTAGGTAAGGACTAATAATCATAAATAGCAGTTTACAGCGGCACAATCCAGAGAGAGATGGAAATTAGACAACTTTTACAATCATTGTTGTTGCTTTTACATTATTGGGCTTAATTGCTAAACAATGTTAATTTTCGCATTTTTCACTCATCCTGACCTTGTTCCCTTGCGCAGAGCATTACTAGTGCTATAGATATCGGATTTTGTTGATCTTGCTGTCCTTAGTAAGATAAGGAAGAGACCTACAATTTCAGGTGTCACAAGAATTGTCAAATTATGCCACAATCAAGGATAAATTGGGTCCCGAGTTCTCTGGCGCGGATCAGTGCACGGTCCATGATGTTCCTTCACTTTAGTGGGCCTAACTTACACATCTTAAGCCCAATTAAGGCATATGATACCTTGTTGGAAAGCTTATTCAGAGGCCCTTAATTTGGTCAAAGGTTAGGTCAGGATTAATACACATAAATAGCAGTTTAAAGCGGTACAAGTTAGAGAGAGACGGAAATTAGACAACTTTTACAATCATTGTTTTTGCTTTTACATTATTGGGCTTAATTGGGCTTAATTGCTAAACAATGTTAATTTTCGGATTTTTCACTCATCCTAACCTTGTTGCCATACGCAGACCATAACTAGTGCTACAGATATCGGATTTTGGTGATCTTGCTGTCCCTAGAAAGATAAGGAAGAGACCTACAATTTCAGGTTTCAGAAGAATTGTCAAATTAGGCCCAAATCAAGGCTAAATTGGGTCTCGAGTTCTCTGGCGCGGATCAGTGCGCAGTCCATGATGTTCCTTCACTTAAATGGGCCTAACTTACTCATCTTCAGCCCAATTAAGGCATATGATACCTTGTTGGAAAGCTTAATCAGAGGCCCTTAATTTGGTCTAGGGTTAGGTCAGGATTAATAAGCAGAAATAGCAGTTTACAGCCGCACAAGCCAGAGAGACGGAAATTAGACTACTTTTATAATCATTGTTTTTGCGTTTACATTATTGGGCTTAATTGCTAAACATTGTTAATTTTCGGATTTTTCACTCATCTTAACCTTGTTGCCTTGTGCAGAGCATAACTAGAGCTATAGATATCGGATTTTGGTGATCCTGATGTCCCTAAAAAGATAACGAAGAGACCTACAATTTCAGGTTACACCAAAATTGTCAAATTATGCCAAAATCAAGGCTAAATTTGGTCCCGAGTGCTCTGGCACGGATCAGTGCGCAGTCCATGATGTTCCTTCACTTAAATGGGCCTTACTTACTCATCTTAAGCCCAATTAAGGCATATGATACCTTGTTGGAAAGCTTATTCAAAGGCCCTTAATTTGGTCTATTGTTAGGTCAGGATTAACAAACATAAATAGCAGTTTACAGCCGCACAAGACAGAGAGAGATGGAAATTAGACAACTTTTACAATCATTGTTTTTACATTTACATTATTGGGCTTTATTGGGCTTAATTGCTAAATATTGTTAATTTTCGGATTTTTCACTCATCTTAACCTTGTTGCCTTGCGCAGAGCATAACTAGAGCTATAGATATCGGATTTTGGTGATCTTGTTGTCCCTAGAAAGACAAGGAAGAGACCTACAATTTCAGTTTTCTAAGAATTGTCAAATTCTGCCAAAAGCAAGGCTATATTGGGTCCCGAGTTCTCAGGCACGGATCATTGCACAGTCCATTTTGTTCCTTCACTTAAATGGGCCTAACTTACACATATTAAACCCAATTAAGGCTTATGATACCTTGTTGGGAAGCTTATTCAGAGGCCCATAATATGGTCTAGGGTTAGGTCATAATTAATAAGCATAAATAGCAGTTTACAGCCACACAAGCCAGAGAGAGACGGAAATTACACAACTTTTACAATCATTGTTTTTGCTTTTACATTATTGGGCTTAATTGCTAAACATTGTTAATTTTCGGATTTTTCACTCATCCTGACCTTGTTGCCTTGCGCAGAGCATAACTGGTGCTACAGATATCGGATTTTAGTGATCTTGCTGTCCTTATAAAGATAAGGAAGAGACATACAATTTCAGTTTTCACAAGACTTGTCAAATTAGGCCAAAATCAAGACTAAATTTGGTCCCGAATTCTCTGGCGCGGATCAGTGCGTTGTCCATGATGTTCCTTCACTTAAATGGGCCTAACTTACTCATCTTAAGCCGAATTAAGGCAAATGATACCTTGTTGCAAAGCTTATTCAGAGGCCCTTAATTTGGTCTAGGGTTAGGTCATAATTAATAAGCATAAATAGCAGTTTACAGCCTTACAAGCCAGAGAGAGACGGAAATTAGACTACTTTTATAACCACTGTTTTTGCTTTTACATTATTGGGCTTAATTGCTAAGCATTGTTAATTTTCGGATTTTTCACTCATCCTGACCTTGTTGCCTTGCGCAGAGCATAACTAGAGCTACAGATATCGGATTTTGGTGATCTTGATGTCCCTAAAAAGATAAGGAAGAGACCTATAATTTCAGGTTTCACAAGAATTATCAAATTAGGCAAATTCAAGGCAAAATTTTGTCCCGAGTTCTCTGGCGCGGATCAGTGCGCAGTTCATGATGTTCCTTCACTTAAATGGGCCTAACTTACACATCTTATGCGCAATTAAGGCTTATGATAGCTTGTTGGAAAGCTTATTCGGAGGTCCTTGATTTGGTGTATTGTTAGGTCAGGATTTATAAGCATAAATAGCAGTTTACAGTCTCACAAGCCAGAGAGAGACGAAAATTAGACAACTTTTACAATCATTGTTTTTGCTTTTCCATTATTGGGCTTAGTTGCTAAATATTGTTAATTTTCGGATTTTTCACTTATGCTAACCTTGTTGCCTTACGCAGAGCATAACTAGAGCTACAGATATCGGATTTTGGTGATCTTGCTGTCCCTAGAAAGATAAGGAAGAGACCTTCAATTTCAGGTTTCAAAAGAATTCTCAAATTAGGTCGAAATCAAGGCTAAATTGGGTCCCGAGTTCTCTGGCGCGGATCAGTGCGCAGTCCATGATGTTCCTTCACTTAAATGGGCCTAACTTACTCATCTTAAGCCCAATTAAGGCATATGATACCTTGTTGGAAAGCTTATTCAAAGGCCCTTAATTTGGTCTAGGGTTAGGTCAGGATTAATAAACATAAATAGCAGTTTACAGCGGCACAAGCCAGAGAGAGATGGAAATTAGACAACTTTTACAATCATTGTTGTTGCTTTTACATTATTGGGCTTAATTGCTAAACAATGTTAATTTTCGCATTTTTCACTCATCCTGACCTTGTTGCCTTGCGCAGAGCATTACTAGTGCTACCGATATCGGATTTTGTTGATCTTGCTGTCACTAGAAAGATAAGGAAGAGACCTACAATTTTAGGTTTCACAAGATTTATCAAATTATGCGACAATCAAGGCTAAATTGGGTCCCGAGTTCTCTGGCGAGGATCAGTGCGCGGTCCATGATGTTCCTTCACTTAAATGGGCATAACTTACACATCTTAAGCCCAATTAAGGCATTTGATACCTTGTTCGAAAGCTTATTCAGAGGCCCTTAATTTGGTTTAGGGTTAGGTCAGGATTAATAAGCATAAATATCAGTTTACAACCGCACAAGCCAGAGAGAGACGGAAATTAGACAACTTTTACAATCATTGTTTTTGCTTTTACATTATTGGGCTTAATTGCTAAACAATGTTAATTTTAAGATTTTTCACTCATCCTGACCTTGTTTCCATGTGCATAGCATAATTAGAGCTACAGATATCGGATTTTGGTGATCTGGTTGTCCCTAGAAAGATAAGGAAGAGACCTACAATTTCAGGTTCACAAGAATTGTCAAATTAGGCCAAAATCAAGTCTAAATTGGGTCCCGAGTTCTCCGGCACGGATCAGTGCGGAGTCCACGGTGTTCCTTCACTGAAATGGGCCTACCTTACTCATCTTAAGCCCAATTAAGGCATATGATACCTTGTTGGAAAGCTTATTCAGAGGCCCTTGATTAGGTCTAGGGTTAGGTCAGGATTAATAAGCAAAAATAGCAGTTTACAGCCGCACAAGCCAGAGAGAGACGAAAATTTGACAACTTTTACAATCATTGTTTTTCTTTAACATTATTGGGCTAAATTGCTAAACATTGTTAATTTTCAGATTTTTCACTCATCCTGACCCTGTTGCCTTGCGCAGAGCATAACTAGAGCTACAAATATCGGATTTTGGTGATCTTGCTGTCCCTAGAAAGATAAGGAAGAGACCTACAATTTCAGGTTTCACAAGAATTGTCACATTATAACAATATCAAGGCTAAATTTGGTCCCGAGTTCTCTGGCGCGGATCAGTGTGCAGTCCATGATGTTCCTTCACTTAAATGGGCCTAACTTACTCATCTTAAGCCCAATTAAGGCATATGATACCAAGTTGGAAAGCTTGTTCAGAGGCTCTTAATTTGGTCTAGGTTTAGGTCATGATTAATAAGCATAAATAGCAGTTTACAGCCGCACAAGCCAGAGAGAGACGGAAATTAGACAACTTTTACAATCATTGTTTTTGCTTTTACATTATTGGGCTTAATTGGGCTTAATTGCTAAACATTGTTAATTTTCGGATTTTTCACTCATCATGGCCTTGTTTCCTTGCGCAGACCATAACTAGAGCAACAGATATCGGATTTTGGTGATATTGCTGTCCCTAGAAAGATAAGGAAGAGATCTACAATTTCATGTTTCACAAGAATTGTCAAATTAGGCCAAAATCAAGTCTAAATTGGGTCCCGAGTTCTCCGGCACGGATCAGTGCGCTGTCCATGGTGTTCCTTCACTTAAATGGGCCTACCTTACTCATCTTAGGCCCAATTAAGGCATATGATACCTTGTTGGAAAGCTTATTCAGAGGCCCTTAATTTGGTCTAGGGTTAGGTCAGGATTAATAAGCATAAATAGCAGTTTACAGCCGCACAAGCCACAGAGAGACGAAAATTTGACAACTTTTACAATCATTGTTTTTCTTTTACATTATTGGGCTTAATTGGGTTTAATTGCTAAACATTGTTAATTTTCAGATTTTTCACTCATCCTGACCTTGTTGCCTTGCGCAGAGCATAACTAGAGCTACAGATATCGAATTTTAGTGATCTTGCTATCCCTTGAAAGATAAGGAAGAGACCTACAATTTCAGGTTCCACGAGAATTGTCACATTATGCCAAAATCAAAGCTAAATTGGGTCCCGAATTCTCTGGCGCCGATCAGTGCGCAGTCCATGTTGTTCCTTCACTTAAATGGCCCTAACTTACTCATCTTAAGCCCAATTAAGGCATATGATACCTTGTTGGAAAGCTTATTTAGAGGCCCTTAATTAGGTCTAGGGTTAGGTCAGGATTAATAAGCATAATTAGCAGTTTACAGCCGCACAAATAAGAGAGAGACGAAAATTAGACAACTTTTACAATCATTGTTTTTGCTTTTACATTAATTGGCTTAATTGGGCTTAATTGCTAAACATTGTTAATTTTCGGATTTTTCACTCATCCCGACCTTGTTGCCTTGTACAGAGCATAACTAGAGCTATAGATATCGGATTTTGGTGATCTTGCTGTCCCTAGAAAGATAAGGAAGAGACCTACAATTTCAGGTTTCACAAGAATTGTCGAATTAGGCCAAAATCAATGCTAAATTGGGTTCCGAGTTCTCTGGCGCGGATTAGTGCGCAGTCCATGATATTCCTTCACTTAAATGGGCCTAACTTACTCATATTAAGCCCAATTAAGGCATATGATACCTTGTTGGAAAGCTTATTCAGAGGCCCTTAATTTGGTCTAGGGTTAGATCAGGATTAATAAGCATATATAGCAGTTTACAGCCGCACAAACCAGAGAGAGACGGAAATTAAACAACTTTTACACTCATTGTTTTTGCTTTTACCTTATTGGGCTTAATTGGGTTTAATTGCAAAACATTTTTAATTTTCGGAATTTTAACTCATCCTGACCTTGTTGCTTTGCGCAGATCATAACTAGAGCTACAGATATCGAATTTTGGTGATCTTGCTATCCCTAGAAAGATAAGGAAGAGACCTACAATTTCAGGTTTCACAAGAATTGTCCAATTAGGCAAAAATCAAGGCTAAATTGGTTCCCGAGTGAAATAGACGACTATAAACACGAGAAGGGGGTGGAATTGTGTTTATCAGAATTCAAGTAAAGTTGAAATCTTTTCGCAAACAGAAGCTAGATTTGGATGAGTAGAAGGATACAGGATGGACGGGTGACTTTTGTAAACACACCACTTGATAGACGTAAGAAAACTAAAGCATTTAAAGAGGTTATAAGGAAAGAGAGATTGACACGGTTATTTATCCTGGTTCACTCTTCAAAGCAAAGAGCTACGCCCAGTCCTTGGCAGTACCAAGATTTATCCACTATAACTAATCAGGTTACAGACTCAAGTATTGTTTGTACACCTAGCCTCTTCAGGCTCAAAGACAAGTATTCTTTGCACACCTAGCCTCTTCAGGCTCAAGACAAGTATTGTTTTCACACCGAGCCTCTTCAGGCTCACTCAAGTTTGTTTGAGAGATTTGGTTTGTAATGAATACAACTTAGACAGACAGAACTATGACAAACACTAGAAGAGTGGTTTAAATGTAAAAAGCTTGGGAAAGTCTGTGTAATAACTTCAAATGATTGAAGAATACAGAATGAAAGAATGAAGAAATTAATGCGCAGAGTAATGGCTTTTTAATGCAATGTGTATTCTCTACTTCTTCATCTTCAACGACTTCTGTATTAATAGTCTTCAAGCATTTAGGATCCGTTAGAGACATTCCCTCAGATGTTGGCTTCAAGCAGAACTTTATTAAATGCAATAGTGTCGTTCTGGGCAGCCATTAATGCAATAGGAACGTTGGTTGTACTCTAACATGAAGGATCATGACTTTATGCATCATGATACAACCAAATCAGAGTTGTGCAGAGAGCTTTTTGTACTTTGCTGAGTACACTTCCCTTTTTGTGTAAGGACCAGAGGTACTAGGGAATAAAGCATGTTGGAAGCATTCTTCAACTGGTCTTTGGTTCTGATTATCCAATGTTTCTTGAGAGAGTAACTTCTGACTTTTCTTGATAAGCGTGAAACTGAGTAGAAGAGAAGGCTTCAAGTCTCTTTATGGTTCTTGAAATACGATTATGATAATCCTTATAGAATTCGCGTTCATAAGATAAGTGCTTCCATCTTGAAAATAATCGCGTCTATCTAGCCATTTAAGATTTTTCATTGTGGCTAGTAGACGAGCTCCATATTGAGGAGTTAGCAAGTCCAAAGACTAGTGTGGACGAGCGCTTCTGTCACCTTTAGTGGACGAGCACTTCTGTTACTGTAGTGGACGAGAGCCTCTGTTACTTTAGTAGACGAGCTCCATATGCCACGTCATTGGACGGATACTCCTTTAACTGGTTGAACGTAACCTAGTAGACGAGCTCCATATGCCACGTCATTGGACGAGCGCTTCTGATACCTTAATGGACGAGCGCTTCTGTTACTTTTAGTAGACGAGTGCCTCTGTCACTTTAGTAGACACTGCCTTTCATCACTTTAGTGGACGACCACTTGTGTCACTTTAGTGGATGCAAGTTTCTATCTCTCGGGTTTTGGACGAGCGCTTCAATCACTACAGTACTGGACGCTTGTTTCAATCACTTATGTGTTGGATGTGAGCTTCTATCACTTGTGTTGGACGTGAGTTTCTATCACTTGTGTTGGACGTGAGCTTCTATCACAACACTGTTGGACGTGAGCTTCTATCACTACAGTTTTGGACGTGAGCTTCAATCACTTGCGTTGGACGGATGATTCTATCATTTGCGTTGGACGGATGGTTCTCTTATTTAATCTGCACACGCATTAGACAGGTTAGCAACCAATATGAAGGTTAATTATATCATTAACCAATGTTTAGTTCTCATCAAAACTTAGGGAAATGCACATCAGACATTTTAGAGACTTAACACCGAGTTCTCTGGCGCGGATCAGTGCGCAGTCCATGATGTTCCTTCACTTAAATGGGCATAACTTACTCATCTTAAGCCCAATTAAGGCACATGATACCTTGTAGTAAAGCTTATTTAGAGGCCCTTAATTTGGTCTAGGGATAGGTCATGATTAATAAGCATAAATAGCAGTTTACAGCCGCACAATCCAGAGAGAGACGGAAATTAGACAACTTTTACAATCATTGTTTTAACTTTTACATTATTGGGCTTAATTGGACTTATTAATTGCTAAACATTGTTAATTTTCGGATTTTTCACTCATCCTGACCTTGTTGCCTTGCGCAGAGCATCACTAGAGCTACAGATATCGGATTTTGGTGATCTTATTGTCCCTAGAAAGATAAGGAAGAGACCTACAATTTCAGGTTTCACAACAATTGTCAAATTAGGCCAAAATCAAATTTAAATTGGGTCCCGAGTTCTCTGGCACGGATCAGTGTGCAGTCCATGATGTTCCTTCACTTAAAGGACCTAACTTACTCATCTTAAGCCCAATTAAGGCATATGATACCTTGTTGGAAAGCTTATTCAGAGGCCTTTAATTTGGTCTAGGGTTAGATAAGGATTAATAAGCATAAATAGCCGTTTACAGCCGCACAAGCCAGCGAGAGACAGAAATTAGACAACTTTTACAATCATTGTTTTTGCTTTTACATTATTGGGCTTAATTGCTAAACATTGTTAATTTTCAGATTTTTCACTCATCCTGACCTTGTTGCCTTCCGCAGAGCATAACTAGAGCTACAGATATCGGATTTTGGTGATCTTGCTGTCCCAAGAAAGATAAGGAAGAGACCTACAATCCTAGGTTTCACCAGATTTGTCAAATTAGGCCAAAATCAAGGCTAAATTGGGTTCCGAGTTCTCTGGCATGGATCAGTGCACAGTCCATAATGTTCCTTCACTTAAATGGGCCAAACTTACTCATCTCAAGCCCAATTAAGGCATATGATACCTTTTTGGAAAGCTTTTTCAGAGGCCCTTAATTTGGTCTAGGGTTAGGTCGGGATTAATAAGTGTAAATAGCAGTTTACAGCAGCACAAGCCAGAGAGAGACGGAAATTAGACAACTTTTACAATCATTATTTTTGCTTTTACATTATTGGGCTTAATTGCTAAACATTGTTATTTTTCGGATTTTTCACTCATCCTGACCTTGTTGCCTTACGCAAAGCATAACTTGAGCTACAGATATCGGATTTTGGTGATCTTGCTGTCCCTAGAAAGATAAGGAAGAGACATACAATTTAAGGTTTCATAAGAATTGTCAAATTAGGCCAAAATCAAGGCTAAATTGGTTCCCGAGTTCTCTGGCGCGGATCAGTGCGCAGTCCATGATGTTCCTTCACTTAAATGGGCCTAACTTACTCATCTTAAGCCCAATTAAGGCATATGATACCTTGTTAGAAAGCTTATTCAGAAGCCCTTAATTTGGTCTAGGGTTAGGTCAGGATTAATAAGCATAAATAGCAGTTTACAGCCGCACAAACCAGATAGAGACGGAAATTAGATAACTTTTACAATCAATGTTTTTGCTTTTACATTTTTGGGCTTAATTGGGCTTAATTGCTAAACATTGTTAATTTTCGGAATTTTCACTCATCATAACCTTGTTGCCTTGCGCAGAGCATTACTATAGCTATAGATATCGGATTTTGGTGATTTTGATGTCCCTAAAAAGATAAGGAAGAGACCTACAATGTCAGGTTTCACAAGAATTATCAAATTAGGCCAAAACCAAGGCTAAATTGGGTCCCGAGTTCTCTGGCGCGGATCAGTGTGCAGTCCATGATGTTCTTTCACATAAATGGGCCTAACTTACTCATCTTAAGCCCAAATAAGGCATATGATACCTTGTTGGAAAGCTTATTCAGAGGCCTTTAATTTGGTCTAGGGTTAGATCAGGATTAATAAGCATAAATAGCAGTTTACAGCCGCACAAGCCAGAGAGAGACGGAAATTAGACAACTTTTACAATCATTGTTTTTGCTTTTACATTATTGGGTTTAATTGCTAAACATTGTTAACTTTTGGATTTTTCACTCATCCTGACCTTGTTACCTTACGCAGAGAATAAGTATAGCTACAGATATCGGATTTTGGTGATCTTGCTGTCCCAAGAAAGATAAGGAAGAGACCTACAATTTCAGGTTTCCCAAGCGATTGTCAAATTAGGCCAAAATAAAGGCTAAATTGGGTCTCGAGTTCTTTGGCAAGGATTCGTACGCAGTCCATGATGTTCCTTCACTTAAATGAGCCAAACTTACTCATCTTAAGCCCAATTAAGGCATATGATACCCTTTGGAAAGCTTATTCAGAGGCCCTTAATTTGGTCTAGGGTCAGGTCGGGATTAATAAGCAAAACTAGCTGTTTACAGCCGTACAAGCCAGAGAGAGACGAAAACTAGACAACTTTTGCAATCATTGTTTTTGCTTTTACATTATTGGTCTTAATTGCTAAACATTGTTAATTTTCGGATTTTTCACTCATCCTGACCTTCTTTCCTTGCGCAGAGCATAAATTGAGCTACAGATATCGGATTTTGGTGATCTTGGTGTCCCTAGAAAGATAAGGAAGAGACATACAATTTAAGGTTTCATAAGAATTGTCAAATTAGGCCAAAATCAAGGCTAAATTGGGTTCCGAGTTCTCTGGCGCGGATCAGTGCGCAGTCCATGATGTTCCTTCACTTAAATGGGCCTAACTTACTCATCTTAAGCCCAATTAAGGCATATGATACCTTGTTGGAAAGCTTATTCAGAAGCCCTTAATTTGGTCTAGGGTTACGTCAGGATTAAAATGCATAAAAAGCTATTTACAGTCGCACAAGCCAGATAGAGACGGAAATTGGATAACTTTTACAATCAATGTTTTTGCTTTTACATTTTTGGGCTTAATTGGGCTTAATTGCTAAACATTGTTAATTTTCGGAATTTTCACTCATCATAACCTTGTTGCCTTGCGCAGAGCATTACTATAGCTATAGATATCGGATTTTGGTGATTTTGATGTCCCTAGAAAGATAAGGAAGAGACCTACAATGTCAGGTTTCACAAGAATTATCAAATTAGGCCAAAATCAAGGCTAAATTGGGTCCCGAGTTCTCTGGCGCGGATCAGTGTGCAGTCCATGATGTTCCTTCACTTAAAGGACCTAACTTACTCATCTTAAGCCCAATTAAGGCATATGATATCTTGTTGGAAAGCTTATTCAGAGGCCTTTAATTTGGTCTAGGGTTAGATAAGGATTAATAAGCATAAATAGCCGTTTACAGCCGCACAAGCCAGCGAGAGACAAAAATTAGACAACTTTTACAATCATTGTTTTTGCTTTTACATTATTGGGCTTAATTGCTAAACATTGTTAATTTTCAGATTTTTCACTCATCCTGACCTTGTTGCCTTCCGCAGAGCATAACTAGAGCTACGGATATCGGATTTTGGTGATCTTGCTGTCCCAAGAAAGATAAGGAAGAGACCTACAATCCTAGGTTTCACCAGATTTGTCAAATTAGGCCAAAATCAAGGCTAAATTGGGTTCCGAGTTCTCTGGCATGGATCAGTGCACAGTCCATAATGTTCCTTCACTTAAATGGGCCAAACTTACTCATCTCAAGCCCAATTAAGGCATATGATACCTTTTTGGAAAGCTTTTTCAGAGGCCCTTAATTTGGTCTAGGGTTAGGTCGGGATTAATAAGTGTAAATAGCAGTTTACAGCAGCACAAGCCAGAGAGAGACGGAAATTAGACAACTTTTACAATCATTATTTTTGCTTTTACATTATTGGGCTTAATTGCTAAACATTGTTATTTTTCGGATTTTTCACTCATCCTGACCTTGTTGCCTTACGCAAAGCATAACTTGAGCTACAGATATCGGATTTTGGTGATCTTGCTGTCCCTAGAAAGATAAGGAAGAGACATACAATTTAAGGTTTCATAAGAATTGTCAAATTAGGCCAAAATCAAGGCTAAATTGGTTCCCGAGTTCTCTGGCGCGGATCAGTGCGCAGTCCATGATGTTCCTTCACTTAAATGGGCCTAACTTACTCATCTTAAGCCCAATTAAGGCATATGATACCTTGTTGGAAAGCTTATTCAGAAGCCCTTAATTTGGTCTAGGGTTACGTCAGGATTAAAATGCATAAATAGCTATTTACAGTCGCACAAGCCAGATAGAGACGGAAATTGGATAACTTTTACAATCAATGTTTTTGCTTTTACATTTTTGGGCTTAATTGGGCTTAATTGCTAAACATTGTTAATTTTCGGAATTTTCACTCATCATAACCTTGTTGCCTTGCGCAGAGCATTACTATAGCTATAGATATCGGATTTTGGTGATTTTGATGTCCCTAGAAAGATAAGGAAGAGACCTACAATGTCAGGTTTCACAAGAATTATCAAATTAGGCCAAAATCAAGGCTAAATTGGGTCCCGAGTTCTCTGGCGCGGATCAGTGTGCAGTCCATGATGTTCCTTCACTTAAAGGACCTAACTTACTCATCTTAAGCCCAATTAAGGCATATGATATCTTGTTGGAAAGCTTATTCAGAGGCCTTTAATTTGGTCTAGGGTTAGATAAGGATTAATAAGCATAAATAGCCGTTTACAGCCGCACAAGCCAGCGAGAGACAAAAATTAGACAACTTTTACAATCATTGTTTTTGCTTTTACATTATTGGGCTTAATTGCTAAACATTGTTAATTTTCAGATTTTTCACTCATCCTGACCTTGTTGCCTTCCGCAGAGCATAACTAGAGCTACGGATATCGGATTTTGGTGATCTTGCTGTCCCAAGAAAGATAAGGAAGAGACCTACAATCCTAGGTTTCACCAGATTTGTCAAATTAGGCCAAAATCAAGGCTAAATTGGGTCCCGAGTTCTCTCGGCATGGATCAAGTGCGCGATCCATAATGTTCCTTCACTTAAATGGGCCAAACTTGCTCATCTTAAGCCCAATTAAGGCTTATGATACCTTGTTGGAAAGCTTATTCAGAGGCCCTTAATTTGGTCTAGGGTTAGGTCAGGATTAATAAGCATAAATAGCAGTTTACAGCCACACAAGCCAGAGAGAGACGGAAATTAGACAACTTTTACAATCATTATTTTTGCTTTTACATTATTGAGCTTAATTGCTAAACATTGTTAATTTTCGGATTTTTCACTCATCCTGACCCTGTTGCCTTACGCAGAGCATAACTAGAGCTACAGTTATCGGATTTTGGTGATCTTGCTGTCCCTAGAAAGATAGGGAAGAGACCTACAATTTCAGGTTCACAAGAATTGTCAAATTAGGCCAAAATCAAAGCTAAATTTGGTCCCGAGTTCTCGGCGCGGATCGGTGCGCGATCCATGATGTTCCTTCACTTAAATGGGCCTAACTTACTCATCTTAAGCCCAATTAAGGCATATGATACCTTGTTGGAAAGCTTATTCAGAAGCCATTAATTTGGTCTAGGGTTACGTCGGGATTAAAAATGCATAAATAGCTATTTACAGTCGCACAAGCCAGATAGAGACGGAAATTGGATAACTTTTACAATCAATGTTTTTGCTTTTACATTTTTGGGCTTAATTGGGATTAATTGCTAAGCATTGTTAATTTTCGGAATTTTCACTCATCATAACCTTGTTGCCTTGCGCAGAGCATTACTATAGCTATAGATATCGGATTTTGGTGATTTTGATGTCCCTAGAAAGATAAGGAAGAGACCTACAATGTCAGGTTTCACAAGAATTATCAAATTAGGCCAAAATCAAGGCTAAATTGGGTCCCGAGTTCTCTGGCGCGGATCAGTGTTCAGTCCATGATGTTCCTTCACTTAAAGGACCTAACTTACTCATCTTAAGCCCAATTAAGGCATATGATATCTTGTTGGAAAGCTTATTCAGAGGCCTTTAATTTGGTCTAGGGTTAGATAAGGATTAATAAGCATAAATAGCCGTTTACAGCCGCACAAGCCAGCGAGACGAAAATTAGACAACTTTTACAATCATTGTTTTTGTTTTTACATTATTCGGCTTAATTACGAAACATTGTTAATTTTTGGATTTTTCACTCATCCTGAGCTTGTTGCCTTCCGCAGAGCATAACTAGAGCTACAGATATCGGATTTTGGTGATCTTGCTGTCCCTAGAAAGATATGGAAGAGACCTACAATTTCAGGTTTCACAAGAATTGTCAAATTAGGCCAAAATCAAGGATAAATTGGGTCCCGAGTTCTCCGGCATGGATCAGTGCACGATCCATAATGTTTCTTCACCTAAATGGGCATAACTTACTCATCTTAAGCCCAATTAAGGCACATGATACCTTGTTGGAATGCTTATTCAGAGGCCCTTAATTTGGTCTAGGGTTACGTCAGGATTAATAAGCATATATAGCAGTTTACAGCAGCACAAGCCAGAGAGAGACGGAAATTAGACAACTTTTACAATCAATGTTTGTGCTTTTACATTATTGGGCTTAATTGCTAAACATTGTTAATTTTCGGATTTTTCACTCATCCTGACCTTGTTGCCATGCGCAGAGCATAACTACAGCTACAGATATCGGATTTTGGTGATCTTGCTACCCCTAGGAAGATAATGAAGAGATCTACAATTTAAGGTTTCACAAGAATTGTCAAATTAGGCCAAAATCAAGGCTAAATTGGGTCCCGAGTTCTCTGGCGCGGATCGGTGTGCAGACCATGATGTTCCTTCACTTAAATGGGCCTAACTTGCTCATCTTAAGCCCAGTTAAGTGATATGATACCTTGTTGGAAAGTTTATTCAGAGGCCCTTAATTTGGTCTAGGTTTAGGTCATGATCAATAAGCATAAATAGCAGTTTACAGCCGCACAAACCAGAGAGAGACGGAAATTAGACAACTTTTACAATCAATGTTTTTGCTTTTACATTTTTGGGCTTAATTGGGCTTAATTGCTAAACATTGTTAATTTTCGGAATTTTCACTCATCATAACCTTGTTGCCTTGCGCAGAGCATTACTATAGCTATAGATATCGGATTTTGGTGATTTTGATGTCCCTAGAAAGATAAGGAAGAGACCTACAATGTCAGGTTTCACAAGAATTATCAAATTAGGCCAAAATCAAGGCTAAATTGGGTCCCGAGTTCTCTGGCGCGGATCAGTGTGCAGTCCATGATGTTCTTTCACTTAAATGGGCCTAACTTACTCATCTTAAGCCAAATAAGGCATATGATACCTTGTTGGAAAGCTTATTCAGAGGCCCTTAATTTGGTGTAGGGTTAGGTCAGGATTAATAAGCATAAATATCAGTTTACAGACACACAAACCAGAAAGAGACGGAAATTAGACAAGTTTTAGAATCATTGTTTTTGCTTTTACATTATTTGATTTAATTGGGCTTAATTACTAAACATTATTAATTTTTGGATTTTTCAATCATCATGACCTTGTTTTCTTGCGCAGAGCATAACTAGAGCTACAGATATCGGATTTTTTTTGATCTTGCTGTCCCTAGAAAGATAAGGAAGAGACCTACAATTTTAGGTGTCACAAGAATTGTCAAATTGGGCCAAAATCAAGGCTAAATTGGGTCCCGAGTTCTCCGGCACGGATCAGTGCGCAGTCCATGGTGTTTCTTCACTTAAATGGGCCTAACTTACCCATCTTAAGCCTAATTAAGGCATATAATACCTTGTTGGAAAGCTTATTCAGAGGCCCTTAATCTGGTCAAGGGTTATGTCAGGATTAATAAACATAAATAGCAGTTTACAGCCGCACAAGCCAGAGAGAGACGAAAATTTGACAACTTTTACAATCATTGATTTTATTTTACATTATTGGGCTTAATTGGGTTTAATTGCTAAACATTGTTAATTTTCAGATTTTTCACTCATCCTGACCTTGTTGCCTTGCGCAGAGCATAACTAGAGCTACGTATATCGAATTTTAGTGATCTTGCTGTCCCTAGAAAGATTAGGAAGACACCTACAATTTCAGGTTTCACGAGAATTGTCACATTATGACAAAATCAAGGCTAAATTGGGTCCCGAATTTTTTGGCACAGATCAGTGTGCAGTCCATGATGTTCCATCACTTAAATGGGCCTAACTTACACATCTTAAGCCCAATTAAGGCATATGATACCTTGTTGGAAAGCTTATTCAGAGGCCCTTAATTTGGTCTAAGGTTAGGTCAGGATTAATAAACATAAATAGCAGTTTACAACGGCACAAGCCAGAGAGAGATGGAAATTAGACAACTTTTGCAATCATTGTTGTTGCTTTTACATTATTGAGCTTAATTGCTAAACAATGTTAATTTTTGGATTTTTCACTCATCCTGACCTTGTTGGCTAGCGCAGAGCATAACTAGAGCTACATATATCGGAATTTGTTGATCTTGTTGTCCCTAGAAAGATAAGGAAGATACCTACAATTCCAGGTTTCAGAAGAATTGTCAAATTAGGCCAAAATCAAGGCTAAATTGGGTCCCAAGTTCTCTGGCGTGGATCAGTGCGCAGTCCATGTTGTTCCTTCACTTAAATGTGCCTAACTTACTCATCTTAAGCCCAATTAAGGAATATGATACCTTGTTGGAAAGCTTATTCAGAGGCCCTTAATTTGGTCTAGGGTTAGGTAAGGATTAATAAACATAAATAGCAGTTTACAGCGGCACAAGCCAGAGAGAGACCAAAATTAGATAACTTTTACAATCATTGTTTTTACTTTTACATTATTGGGCTTAATCACTAAACATTGTTAATTTTCGGATTTTTCAATCATCCTGACCTTGTTGCCTTGCGCAGAGCATAACTAGAGCTACAGATATCGGATTTTGGTGATCTTGATGTCCTTTGAAAGATAAGGAAGAGACCTACAATTTCAGGTGTCACAAGAATTGTCAAATTAGGCCAAAATCAAGGCTAAATTGGGTCCCGAGTTCTCCGGCACGGATCAGTGCGCAGTCCATGGTGTTTCTTCACTTAAATGGGCCTACCTTACTCATCTTAAGCCCAATTAAGGCATATGATACCTTGTTGGAAAGCTTATTCAGAGGCCCTTAATTAGGTCTAGGGTTAGGTCAGGATTAATAAGCATAAATAGCAGTTTACAGCCGCACAAGCCAGAGAGAGACGAAAATTTGACAACTTTTACAATCATTGTTTTTCTTTAACATTATTGGGCTTAATTGCTAAACATTGTTAATTTTCATATTTTTCATTCATCCTGACCCTGTTGCCTTGCGCAGAGCATAACTAGAGCTACAAATATCGGATTTTGGTGATCTTGTTGTCCCTAGAAAGATAAGGAAGAGACCTACAATTTCAGGTTTCACGAGAATTGTCACATTATGTCAATATCAAGGCTAAATTTGGTCCCGAGTTCTCTGGCACGGATAAGTGTGCAGTCCATGATGTTCCTTCACTTAAATGGGCCTAACTTACTCATCTTAAGCCCAATTAAGGCATATGATACCTTGTTGGAAAGCTTGTTCAGAGGCCCTTAATTTGGTCTAGGTTTAGGTCATGATTAATAAGCATAAATAGTAGTTTACAGCCACACAAGCCAGAGAGAGACGGAAATTAGACATCTTTTTCAATCATTGTTTTTGCTTTTTCATTATTGGGCTTAATTGGGCTTAATTGCTAAACATTGTTAATTTTCGGATTTTTCACTCACCCTGACCTTGTTGCCTTGCGCAGAGCATAACTAGAGCTACAGATATCGGATTTTGGTGATCTTGATGTCCTTTGAAAGATAAGGAAGAGACCTACAATTTCAGGTGTCACAAGAATTGTCAAATTAGGCCAAAATCAAGGCTAAATTGGGTCCCGAGTTCTCCGGCACGGATCAGTACGCAGTCCATGATGTTACTTCACTTAAATGGGCCTACCTTACTCATCTTAAGCCCAATTAAGGCATATGATACCTTGTTGGAAAGCTTATTCAGAGGCCCTTAATTAGGTCTAGGGTTAGATCAGGATTAATAAGCATAAATAGCAGTTTACAGCCGCACAAGCCAGAGAGAGACGAAAATTTGACAACTTTTACAATCATTGTTTTTCTTTAACATTATTGGGCTTAATTGCTAAACATTGTTAATTTTCATATTTTTCACTCATCCTGACCCTGTTGCCTTGCGCAGAGCATAACTAGAGCTACAAATATCGGATTTTGGTGATCTTGTTGTCCCTAGAAAGATAAGGAAGAGACCTACAATTTCAGGTTTCACGAGAATTGTCATATTATGTCAATATCAAGGCTAAATTTGGTCCCGAGTTCTCTGGCACGGATCAGTGTGCAGTCCATGATGTTCCGTCACTTAAATGGGCCTAACTTACTCATCTTAAGCCCAATTAAGGCATATGATACCTTGTTGGAAAGCTTGTTCAGAGGCCCTTAATTTGGTCTAGGTTTAGGTCATGATTAATAAGCATAAATAGCAGTTTACAGCCGCACAAGCCAGAGAGAGACGGAAATTAGACAACTTTTTCAATCATTGTTTTTGCTTTTACATTATTGGGCTTAATTGGGCTTAATTGCTAAACATTGTTAATTTTCGGATTTTTCACTCATCCTGACCTTGTTTCCTTGCGCAGACCATAACTAGAGCTACAGATATCGGATTTTGGTGATCTTGCTGTCCCTAGAAATATAAGGAAGAGACCTACAATTTTAGGTGTCACAAGAATTGTCAAATTGGGCCAAAATCAAGGCTAAATTGGGTCCCGAGTTCTCCGGCACGGATCAGTGCGCAGTCCATGGTGTTCCTTCACTTAAATGGGCCTACCTTACTCATCTTAAGCCTAATTAAGGCATATGATACCTTGTTGGAAAGCTTATTCAGAGGCCCTTAATCTGGTCTAGGGTTAGGTCAGGATTAATAAGCATAAATAGCAGTTTACAGCCGCACAAGCCAGAGAGAGACGAAAATTTGACAACTTTTACAATCATTGTTTTTCTTTTACATTATTGGGCTTAATTGGGTTTAATTGCTAAACATTGTTAATTTTCAGATTTTTCACTCATCCTGACCTTGTTGCCTTGCGCAGAGCATAACTAGAGCTACTGATATCGAATTTTAGTGATCTTGCTGTCCCTAGAAAGATAAGGAAGAGACCTACAATTTCAGGTTTCACGAGAATTGTCACATTATGACAAAATCAAGGCTAAATTGGGTCCCGATTTTTCGGCACGGAGCGTGCGATCCATGATGTTCCGTCACTTAAATGGGCCTAACTTACACATCTTAAGCCCAATTAAGGCATATGATACCTTGTTGGAAAGCTTATTCAGAGGCCCTTAATTTGGTCTAAGGTTAGGTCAGGATTAATAAACATAAATAGCAGTTTACAACGGCACAAGCCAGAGAGAGATGGAAATTAGACAACTTTTGCTATCATTGTTGTTGCCTTTACATTATTGGGCTTAATTGCTAAACAATGTTAATTTTTGGATTTTTCACTCATCCTGACCTTGTTGGCTAGCGCAGAGCATAACTAGAGCTACATATATCGGATTTTGTTGATCTTGTTGTCCCTAGAAAGATAAGGAAGAGACCTACAATTCCAGGTGTCACAAGAATTGTCAAATTAGGCCAAAATCAAGGCTAAATTGGGTCCCAAGTTCTCTGGCGTGGATCAGTGCGCAGTCCATGTTGTTCCTTCACTTAAATGGGCCTAACTTACTCATCTTAAGCCCAATTAAGGCATATGATACCTTGTTGGAAAGCTTATTCAGAGGCCCTTAATTTGGTCTAGGGTTAGGTAAGGATTAATAAACATAAATAGCAGTTTACAGCGGCACAAGCCAGAGAGAGACCAAAATTAGATAACTTTTACAATCAATGTTTTTACTTTTACATTATTGGGTTTAATTACTAAACATTGTTAATTTTCGGATTTTTCAATCATCCTGACCTTGTTGCCCTGCGCAGAGCATAACTAGAGCTACAGATATCGGATTTTGGTGATCTTGATGTCCTTTGAAAGATAAGGAAGAGACCTACAATTTCAGGTTTCACAAGAATTGTCAAATTAGGCCAAAATCAAGGCTAAATTGGGTCCCGAGTTCTCCGGCACGGATCAGTACGCAGTCCATGGTGTTACTTCACTTAAATGGGCCTACCTTACTCATCTTAAGCCCAATTAAGGCATATGATACCTTGTTGGAAAGCTTATTCAGAGGCCCTTAATTTGGTCTAGGGTTTGGTCACGGTTAATAAGCATAAGTAGCAGTTTACAGCCGCACAAGACAGAGAGAAACGAAAATTTGACAACTTTTACAATCAATGTTTTTCATTTACATTATTGGGCTTAATTGGGTTTTATTGCTAAACATTGTTAAATTTCAGATTTTTTACTCATCCTGACCTTGTTGCATTGTACAGAGCATAACTAGAGCTACAGATATCGGATTTTGGTGATCTTGCTGTCCCTAGAAAGATAAGGTAAGACCTACAATTTCAGGTTTCACGAAAATTGTCACATTATGCCAAAATCAAGGCTAAATTGGGTCCCGAGTTCTCTGGCGCGGATTAGTGTCCAGTCCATGATGTTCCTTCACTTATATGGGCTAAACTTACTCATCTTAAGCCCAATTAAGGCATATGATACCTTGTTGGAAAGCTTATTCAGAGGCCCTTAATTTGGTCTAGGGTTAGGTCAGGATTAATAAGCATAAATAGCAGTTTACAGCCGCACAAGCCAGAGAGAGACGGAAATTAGACAACTTTTACAATCATTGTTTTTGCTTTTACATTATTGGGCTTAATTGCTAAACATTGTTAATTTTCGGATTTTTCACTCATCCTGACCTTGTTTCCTTGCGCAGAGCATAACTAGAGCTACAGATATCGGATTTTGGTGATCTTGCTGTCCCTAGAAAGATAAGGAAGAGACCTACAATTTCAGGTTTCACAAGAATTGTCAAATTAGGCCAAAATCAAGTCTAAATTGGGTCCCGAGTTCTCCGGCACGGATAAGTGCGCAGTCCATGGTGTTCCTTCACTTAAATGGGCCTACCTTACTCATCTTAAGCCCAATTAAGGCATATGATACCTTGTTGGAAAGCTTATTCTGAGGCCCTTAATTTGGTCTAGGGTTAGGTCAGGATTAATAAGCATAAATATTAGTTTATAGCCGCACAAGCCAGAGAGAGACGAAAATTTGACAACTTTTACAATCATTGTTTTTCTTTTACATTATTGGGCTTAATTGGGCTTAATTGCTAAACATTGTTAATTTTCAGATTTTTCACTCATCCTGACCTTGTTGCCTTGCGCAGAGCATAACTAGAGCTACAAATATCGGATTTTGGTGATCTTGCTGTCCCTTGAAAGATAAGGAAGAGACCTACAATTTCAGGTGTCACAAGAATTGTCAAATTAGGCCAAAATCATGGCTAAATTGGGTCCCTAGTTCTCTGGCACGGATCAGTACGGAGTCCATGTTGTTCCTTCAATTAAATGACCCTAACTTACTCATCTTAAGCCCAATTAAGGCATATGATACCTTGTTGGAAAGCTTATTTAGAGGCCCTTAATTAGGTGTAGGGTTAGGTCGGGATTAATAAGCATAAATAGCAGTTTACAGCCGCACAAGTCATAGAGAGACGGAAATTAGACAACTTTTACAATCATTGTTTTTGCTTTTACATCATTGGGCTTAATTGGGCCTAATTGCTAAACATTGTTAATTTTCAGATTTTTCACTCATCCTGACCTTGTTGCCATGTACAGAGCATAACTTGAGCTACAGATATCGGATTTTGGTGATCTTGCTGTCCCTAGAAAGATAAGGAAGAGACCTACAATTTCAGGTGTCACAAGAATTGTCAAATTAGGCCAAAATCAATGCTAAATTGGGTTCCGAGTTCTCTGGCACGGATTAGTGCGCAGTCCATGATATTCCTTCACTTAAATGGGCCTAACTTACTCATATTAAGCCCATTTAAGGCATATGATACCTTGTTGGAAAGCTTATTCAGAGGCCCTTAATTTGGTCTAGGGTTAGATCAGGATTAATAAGCATATATAGCAGTTTACAGCCGCACAAACCAGAGAGAGACGGAAATTAAACAACTTTTACACTCATTGTTTTTGCTTTTACCTTATTGGGCTTAATTGGGTTTAATTGCAAAACATTGTTAATTTTCGGAATTTTAACTCATCCTGACCTTGTTGCCTTGAGCAGATCATAACTAGAGCTACAGATATCGAATTTTGGTGATCTTGCTATCCCTAGAAAGATAAGGAAGAGACCTACAATTTCAGGTTCCACAAGAATTGTCCAATTAGGCAAAAATCAAGGCTAAATTGGGTCCCGAGTGAAATAGACGACTATAAACACGAGAAGGGGGTTGAATTGTGTTTATCAGAATTTAAGTAAAGTTGAAATCTTTTCGCAAACAGAAGCTAGATTTGGATGAGTAGAAGGATACAGGATGGACGGGTGACTTTTGTAAACACACCACTTGATAGACGTAAGAAAACTAAAGCAATTAAAGAGGTTATAAGGAAAGAGAGATTGACATGGTTATTTATCCTGGTTCACTCTTCAAAGCAAAGAGCTACGCCCAGTCCTTGGCAGTACCAAGATTTATCCACTATAACTGATCAGGTTACAGACTCAAGTATTGTTTGTACACCTAGCCTCTTCAGGCTCAAAGACAAGTATTGTTTGTACACCTAGCCTCTTCAGGCTCAAAGACAAGTATTGTTTGCACACCTAGCCTCTTCAGGCTCACTAAGTTTGTTTGAGAGATTTGGTTTGTAATGAATACAACTTAGACAGACAGAACTTTCACTAACACTCCGAGAGTGGTTTAAATGTAAATAGCTTAGGAAAGTCTGTGTAATAACTTCAAATGATTGAAGAATACAGAATGAAAGAATGAAGAAATTAATGCGCAGAGTAATGGCTTTTTAATGCAATGTGTATTCTCAACTTCTTCATCTTCAATGACTTCCGTATTTATAGTCTTCAAGCATTTAGGATCCGTTAGAGACATTCCCTCAGATGTTGGCTTCAAGCAGAACTTCATTAAATGCAATAGAGTCGTTCTGGGCAGCCATTAATGCAATAGGAACGTTGGTTGTACTCTAACATGAAGGATCATGGCTTTATGCATCATGATACAACCAAATCAGAGTTGTGCAGAGAGCTTTTTGTACTTTGCTGAGTACACTTCCCTTTTTGTGTAAGGACCAGAGGTACTAGGGAATAAAGCATGTTGGAAGCATTCTTCAACTGGTCTTTGGTTCTGATTATCCAATGTTGCTTGAGAGAGTAACTTCTGACTTTTCTTGATAAGCGTGAAACTGAGTAGAAGAGAAGGCTTCAAGTCTCTTTATGGTTCTTGAAATACGATTATGAAAATCCTTATAGAATTCGCGTTCATAAGATACGTGCTTCCATATTGAAAATAATCGTGTCTATCTAGCCATTTAAGATTTTTCATTGCGGCTAGTAGACGAGCTCCATATTGAGGAGTTAGCAAGTCCAAAGACTAGTGTGGACGAGCGCTTCTGTCACCTTTAGTGGACGAGCACTTCTGTTACTGTAGTGGATGAGAGCCTCTGTTACTTTAGTAGACGAGCTCCATATGCCACGTCATTGGACGGATACTCCTTTAACTGGTTGAACGTAACCTAGTAGACGAGCTCCATATGCCACGTCATTGGACGAGCGCTTCTGATACCTTAATGGACGAGCGCTTCTGTTACTTTTAGTAGACGAGTGCCTCTGTCACTTTAGTAGACACTGCCTTTCATCACTTTAGTGGACGACCACTTGTGTCACTTTATTGGATGCAAGTTTCTATCTCTTGGGTTTTGGACGAGCGCTTCAATCACTACAGTACTGGACGCTTGTTTCAATCACTTGTGTGTTGGATGTGAGCTTCTATCACTTGTGTTGGACGTGAGTTTCTATCACTTGTGTTGGACGTGAGCTTCTGTCACTACACTGTTGGACGTGAGCTTCTATCACTACAGTGTTGGACGTGAGCTTCAATCACTTGCGTTGGACGGATGATTCTATCATTTGCGTTGGACGGATGGTTCTCTTATTTAATCTGCACACTCGATAGACAGGTTAGCAACCAATATGAAGGTTAATTATATCATTAACCAAGGTTTAGTTCTCATCAAAACATAGGGAAATGCACATCAGACATTTTAGAGACTTAACACCGAGTTCTCTGGCGCGGATCAGTGCGCAGTCCATGATGTTCCTTCACTTAAATGGGCCTAACTTACTCATCTTAAGCCCAATTAAGGCATATGATACCTTGTTGGAAAGCTTATTCAGAGGCCCCTAATTTGGTCTAGGGATAGGTCATGATTAATAAGCATAAATAGCAGTTTACAGCCGCACAAGCCAGAGAGAGACGGAAATTAGACAACTTTTACAATCATTGTTTTTACTTTTATATTATTGGGCTTAATTGGACTTAATTGCTAAACATTGTTAATTTTCGGATTTTTCACTCATCCTGACCTTGTTGCCTTGCGCAGAGCATCACTAGAGCTACAGATATCGGATTTTGGTGATCTTATTGTCCCTAGAAAGATAAGGAAGAGACCTACAATTTCAGGTTTCACAACAATTGTCAAATTAGGCCAAAATCAAAGTTAAATTGGGTCCCGAGTTCTCTGGCACGGATCAGTGTGCAGTCCATGATATTCCTTCACTTAAAGGACCTAACTTACTCATCTTAAGCCCAATTAAGGCATATGATACCGTGTTGGAAAGCTTATTCAGAGGCCTTTAATTTGGTATAGGGTTAGATGATGATTAATAAGCATAAATAGCCGTTTACAGCAGCACAAGCCAGCGAGAGACAGAAATTAGACAACTTTTACAATCATTGTTTTTGCTTTTACATTATTAGGCTTAATTGCTAAACATTGTTAATTTTCAGATTTTTCACTCATCCTGACCTTGTTGCCTTGCGCAGAGAATAACTAGAGCTACAGATATCGGATTTTGGTGATCTTGCTGTCCCAAGAACGATAAGGAAGAGACCTACAATCCCAGATTTCACAAGAATTGTCAAATTAGGCCAAAATCAAGGCTAAATTGGGTCCCGAGTTCTCTGGCATGGATCAGTGCACAGTCCATAATGTTCCTTCACTTAAATGGGCCAAACTTACTTATCTCAAGCCCAATTAAGGCATATGATACCTTGTTGGAAAGCTTTTTCAGAGGCCCTTAATTTGGTCTAGGGTTAGGTCGGGATTAATAAGTGTAAATAGCAGTTTACAGCAGCACAAGCCAGAGAGAGACGGAAATTAGACAACTTTTACAATCATTATTTTTGCTTTTCATTATTGGGCTTAATTGCTAAACATTGTTATTTTTCGGATTTTTCACCCATCCTGACCTTGTTGCCCTGCGCAAAGCATAACTTGAGCTACAGATATAGGATTTTGGTGATCTTGCTGTCCCTAGAAAGATAAGGAAGAGACATACAATTTAAGGTTTCATAAGAATTGTCAAATTAGGCCAAAATCAAGGCTAAATTGGTTCCCGAGTTCGCTGGCGCGGATCAGTGCGCAGTCCATGAAGTTCCTTCACTTAACTGGGTCTAACTTACTCGTCTTAAGCCCAATTAAGGCATATGATACCTTGTTGGAAAGCTTATTCAGAAGCCCTTAATTTGGTCTAGGGTTACGTCAGGATTAAAAAGCATAAATAGCAGTTTACAGCCGCACAAGCCAGATAGAGACGGAAATTAGATAACTTTTACAATCAATGTTTTTGCTTTTACATTTTTGGGCTTAATTGGGCTTAATTGCTAAACATTGTTAATTTTCGTAATTTTCACTCATCCTGACCTTGTTGCCTTGCGCAGAGCATAACTATAGCTATAGATATCGGATTTTGGTGATCTTGTTGTCCCTAGAAAGATAAGGAAGAGACCTACAATCTCAGGTTTCACAAGAATTGTCAAATTAGGCCAAAATCAAGGCTAAGTTGGGTATCGAGTTCTCTGGTGCGGAACAGTGCGCAGTCCATGATGTTCCTTCACTTAAATGGGCCATACTTACTCATCTTAAGGCCAATTAAGGCATATGATACCTTGTTCGAAAGCTTACTTAGAGGCCCTTAATTTGTTCTAGGGTTAGGTCAGGATTAATAAGCATAAATAGTAGTTTACAGTCGAACAAACCAGAGAGAGACGAAAATTAGATAACTTTTACAATCATTGTTTTTACTTTCACATTATTGGGCTTAATTTCAAAACATTGTTAATTTTTGGATTTTTCACTCATCTTGACCTTGTTGCCTTGCGCAGAGTATAACTTGAGCTTAATATATCGGATTTTGGTGATCTTGCTGTCCCTTGAAAGGTAAGGAAGAGACCTTCAATTTAATGTTTCACAAGAATTGTCAAATTAGGCCAAAATCAAGGCTAAATTGGTTCCCTAGTTCTCTGGCGCGAATCAGTGTGCAGTCCATGATGTTCCTTCACTTAAATGGGCCTAACTTACTAATCTTATGCCCCATTAAGGCATATGATACCTTGTTGGAAAGCTTATTCAGAGGTCCTTATTTTGGCCTAGGGTTAGGTCAGGATTAATAAGCGTAAATAGTAGTTTACAGCCACACAAGTCAGAGAGAGACGAAAATTAGACAACTTTTACAATCATTGTTTTAAAGATAAAGAAAGGACCTACAATTTCAGGTTCCACAAGAATTGTCAAGCCAAAACCAAATTGGGTCCCGGCACGGATCGGTGTACAATGCATGATGTTCCTTCACTTAAATGGGCCTAACTTACTCATCTTAAGCCCAATTAAGGCATATGATACTTTGTTGGAAAGCTTATTAAGAGGCCCTTAATTTGGTCCAGGGTTACGTCAGGATTAATAAGAATACATAGCAGTTTACTGCCGTACAATCCAGAAAGAGACGGAAATTAGATAACTTTTACAATCAATGTTTTTGCTTTTACATTATTGGGCTTAATTGCTAAACATTGTTAATTTTCGGATTTTTCACTCATCCTGACCTTGTTGCCTTGCGCATAGCATAACTAGAGCTACAGATATCAAATTTTGGTGATCTTGCTGTCCCAAGAAAGATAAGGAAGAGACCTACAAGCCCAGCTTTCACAAGAATTGTCAAACTAGGCCAAAATCATGGCTAAATTGGGTCCCGAGTTCTCTGGCACGGATCAGTGCGCAGTCCATAATGTTCCTTCACTTAAATGGGCGTAACTTACTCATCTTAAGCCCAATTAAGGCATATGATACCTTGTTGGAAAGCTTATTCAGAGGCCCTTAATTTGGTCCAGGGTTACGTCGGGATTAATAAGAATAAATAGCAGTTTACAGCGGCACAATCCAGAGAGAGACGGAAATTAGATTACTTTTACAATCAATGTTTTTGCTTTTACATTATTGGGCTTAATTGCTAAACATTATTAATTTTCGGATTTTTCACTCATCCTGACCTTGTTGCCTTGCGCATAGCATAACTAGAGCTACAGATATCGGATTTTGGTGATCTTGCTGTCCCAAGAAAGATAACGAAGAGACCTACAAGCCATTGGTGTCACAAGAATTGTCAAACAACTCGAAAATCAAGGCTAAATTGGGTCCCGAGTTCTTCGGCACGGATCGATGCGCATTCCATGATCTTCTTTCACTTAAATGGGCCAAACTTACTCATCATAAACCCAATTAAGGCATATGATACCTTGTTGGAAAGCTTATTTAGAGGCCCTTAATTTGGTCTAGGGTTAGGTCAGGATTAATAAGCATAAATAGCAATTTACGACCGCACAAGCCAGAGAGAGACGAAAATTTGACAACTTTTACAATCATTGTTTTTGCTTTTACATTATTGGGCTTAATTGCTAAACATTGTTAATTTTCGGATTTTTCACTCATCCTGACCTTGTTGCCTTGCGCAGAGCATAACTTGAGCTAAAGATATCGGATTTTGGCGATATTGCTGTCCCTAGAAAGATAAGGAAGAGACCTACCATTTAAGGTTTCATAAGAATTGTCAAATTAGGCCAAAATAAAGGCTAAATTGGTTCCCGAGTTCTCTGGCGTGGATCAGTGTGCAGTCCATGATGTTCCTTCACTTAAATGGGCCTAACTAACTCATCTTAATCCCAATTAAGGCATATGATACCTTGTTGAAAAGCTTATTCAGAGGCCCTTAATTTGGTCTAGGGTTAGGTCGAGGATTAATAGGCATAAATAGCGTTTACAGCCACACATGCCAAACGAGACAAAATTAGACAACTTTTACAATCATTGTTTTAAAGATAAAGAAAGGACCTTCAATTTCAGGTTTCACAAAAATGTCAAATTAGGCCAAAATCAAGGCTAAATTGGGTCACGAGTTCTCTGGCACGGATCGTCTTGCGATCCATGATGTCACTTCACTTAAATGGGCCTAACTTACTCTTCTTAAGCCCAATTAAGGTATATGATACCTTGTTGGAAAGCTTATTCAGAGGCCCTTATTTTGTTCCTAGGGTTAGGTCGGGGTTAATAAGCATAAATAGCATTTTATAGCCACACAAGGCAGAGAGAGACGAAAATTAGACAACTTTTACAATCATTGTTTTAAAGATAAAGAAGGGACCTACAATTTCAGGTTCCACAAGAATTGTCAAATTAGGCCAAAATCAAGGCTAAATTGGGTCCCGAGTTCCCTGGTGCGGATCAGTGCGCAGTTCATGATGTTCCTTCACTTAAATGGGCCTAACTTACTCATCTTAAGTCCAATTAAGGCATATGATACCTTGTTGGATAGTTTATTAAGAGGCCCTTAATTTGGTCTAGGGTTAGGTCAGGATTAATAAGCATAAATAGCAGTTTACAACACCACAAGCTAGAGGGAGACGGAAATTAGACAACTTTTATAATCATTGTTTTTACTTTTACATTATAGGGCATAGTTGCTAAACATTGTTAATTTTTGGATTTTTCACTCATCCTGACCTTGTTGCCTTGCACAGAGCATAACTTGAGCTGCAGATATCGGATTTTAGTGATCTTGCTGTCCCTAGAAAGATAAGGAAGAGACCTACAATTTCAGGTTTCACAAGAATTGTCAAATTAGGCCAAAATCAAGGCTAAATTGGGTCCCGAGTACTCTTGCATGGATCAGTGCGCAGTCCATGATTTTCCTTCACTTAAATGGGCCTAACTTACTCATCTTAAGCCCAATTAAGGCAAAGATACCTTGCTGGAAAGCTTATTCAGAGGAACTTAATTTGGTCTAGGGTTAGGTCAGGATTAGTAAGCTGAAATAGCAGTTTACAGCCGCACAAGCCAGGGAGAGACGGAAATTAGACAACTTTTACAATCATTGTTTTTGCTCTTACATTATTGGGCTTAATTGGGCTTAATTGCTAAACATTTTTAATTTTCGGATTATTCACTCATCCTGACCTTGTTGTCTTGCACAGAGCATAACTAGAGCTACAGATATCTGATTTTGGTGATCTTGCTGTCCATAGAAAGATAAGGAAGAGACCTACAATCTCAGGTTTCACAAGAATTGTCAAATTAGGCCAAAATAAAGTCAAAATTGGGTCCCGAGTTCTCTGGCGCAGATAAGTGTGCAGTCCATGATGTTCCTTCACTTAAATGGGCCTAACTTACTCATCTTAAACCCAATTAAGGCATATGATACCTTGTTGGAAAGCTTATTCAGAGGCCCTTATTTTGGTCTAGGGTTAGGTCAGGATTAATAAGCATAAATAGCAGTTTACAGCCACACAAGCCAGAGAGAGACGAAAATTAGACAACTTTTACAATCATTGTTTTAAAGATAAAGAAGGGACCCACAATTTCATGTTTCACAAGTATTGTCAAATTAGCCCAAAATCAAGGCTAAATTGGGTCCCGAGTTCTCTCCGGCGCGGATCGCATGCAGTCCATTATGTTCCTTTACTAAAATGGGCCAAACTTACCCATCTTAAGCCCAATTAAGGCATATGATACCTTGTTGGAAAGCTTATTCGAGGCCCTTAATTTGGTCCAGGGTTAGGTCAGGAGTAATCAGCATAAATAGCAGTTTACAGCCACACAAGCCAGAGAGAGAGAAGAAAATTAGACAACTTTTACCATCAATGTTTTTACTTTTTACATTATTATGGGGCTTAACTGCTAAACATTGTTAATTTTCGGATTTTTCACTCATCCTGACCATGTTGCCTTGCGCAGAGCATAACTAGAGCTACAAATATCGAATTTTGGTGATCTTGCCGTCCCTACAAAGATAAGGAAGAGACCTACAATTTCAGGTTGCACAAGATTTGTCAAATTAGGCCAAAATCAAGGCTAAATTGGGAACCGAGTTCCCTGGCACGGATCAGTGCATAGTCCATGATGTTCCTTCACTTAAATGGGTCTAACTTACTCATCTTATGCCCAATTAAGGCATATGATACCTTTTTGGAAAGCTTATTCAGAGGCTCTTAATTTTGTCTAGGGTTAGATCATGATTAATAAGCATAAATAGCAGTTTACAGCCGCACAAGCCAGAGAGAGACGGGAATTAGACAACTCTCACAATCATTGTTTTTTTTTTGGTTATTCACTTGTTAATTTTCGATTTTTCACCTCCCACCTTTCTTCTTCTCTATCATTTTTGATCTTCCCCCTAGAAAGATAAATAGAGAGACCTACAATTTTCAGGTTTCACAAGAATTGTCAAATTAGGCCAAAATAAAGGCTAAATTGGGTCCCGAAGTTCTTGGCGGATGAGCGACACAGTCCATGATGTTCCTTCACTTAAATGGGCCAAACTTACTCATCTTAAGCCCAATTAAGGCATATGATACCTTGTTGGAAAGCTTATTCAGAGGCCCTTAATTTGGTATAGGTTTAGGTGAAGATTAATAAGCATAAATAGCAGTTTACAGCCGCACAAGCCAGAGAGAGAGTCGGAAATTAGACAACTTTTACAATCATTGTTTTTGCTTTTACATTATTGGGCTTAATTGCTAAACAATGTTAATTTTCGGATTTTTCACTCATCCCCGACCTTGTTGCCTTGCGCAAAGCATAACTAGAGCTACGATAAATCGGATTTTGGTGATCTTGTTGTCCCTAGAAAGAAAAGGAAGACACCTACAATCTCAGGTTTCACAAGAATTGTCAAATTAGGCCAAAATCAAGGCTAAATTGGGTCCCGAGTTCTCTCGGCGAGATCGGCACGCAATCCATGATGTTCCATTACTTAAATGGGCATAACTTACTCATCTTAAGCCCAATTAAGGCTTATGATACCTTGTTGGAAAGCTTATTCAGAGGCCCTTAATTTGGTCTAGGGTTAGGTCAGGATTAGTAAGCATAAATAGCAGTTTACAGCCGCACAAGCCAGAGAGAGATGAAAATTAGACAACTTTTACAATCATTGTTTTTGCTTTTACATTATTGGGCTTAATTGCTAAACATTGTTAATTTTCAGATTTTTCACTCATCCCGACCTTGTTTCCTTTGCGCGAGCATAACTGGAGCTACAGAAATCGGATTTTGGTGATCTTGCTGTCCCTAGAAAGATAAGGAAGAGACCTACAATTTCAAGATTCACAAGAATTGTGAAATTAGGCCAAAATCAAGGCTAAATTGGGTCCCGAGTTCCTCTGGCGCGGATCGGGTGCAATCCATGATGTTCCTTCACTTAAATGGGCTTAACTTACTCAACTTAAGCCCAATTAAGGCATATGATACCTTATTGGAAAGCTTATTCAGAGACCCTTAATTTGTTCTAGGGTTCGGTCAGGATTAATAAGCATAAATAGCAGTTTACAGCCCCAAATCCGAGAGAGAGACGGAAATTAGACAACTTTTTCCAATCATTGTTTTAGAGATAAGGAAGGGACCTACAATTTCATGTTTCACAAGAATTGTCAAATTAGGCCAAAATCAAGGCTAAATTGGGTCCCGAGTTTCCTGGCGCGGATCAGTGCGTAGTCCATGATGTTCCTTCACTTAAATGGGCCTAACTTACTCATCTTAAGCCCTATTAAGGCATATGATACCTTGTTGGAATGCTTATTCAGAGGCCCTAAATTTGGTATAAGGTTAGGTCAGGATTAATAAGCATAAATAGCAGTTTACAGCCGCACAATCCAGAGAGAGACGGAAATTAGACAACTGTTACAATCATTGTTTTTGCTTTCACATTATTGGGCTTAATTGCTAAACATTGTTAATTTTCGGATTTTTTACTCATCCTGACCTTGTTGCCTTGCACAGACCATAACTAGAGCTACAGATATCGGATTTTGGTCATCTTGTTGTCCAAAGAAAGATAAGGAAGAGACCTACAATCTCGGGTTTCACAAGAATTGTCAAATTAGGCCAAAACCAAGGCTAAATTGGGTCCCGAGTTTCTCAGGGCGGATCGGTCATGCGATCCATGATGTTCCTTCACTTAAATGGGCCAAACTTACTCATCTTAAGCCCAATTATGGCATATGATACCTTATTGGAAAGCTTATTCAGAGGCCCTTAATTTGGTCTAAGGTTAGGTCAGGATTAATAAGCATAAATAGCAGTTTACAGCCGCACAAGCCAGAGAGAGATGGAAATTGGACAACTTTTACAATCTTTGTTTTTGCTTTTACATTATTGGGCTTAATTACTATACAGTGTTAATTTTGGGATTTTTCACTCATCCTGACCTTGTTGCCTTGCGCATAGCATAACTAGAGCTACATATATCGGATTTTGGTGATCTTACTGTCCCTGGAAAAAAAAGGAAGAGACTTGCAAATTCAGGTTTCACAAGAATTGTCAAATTAGGCCAAAATCAAGGCTAAATTGGGTCCCGAGTTCTTGGCGCGGATCGGTGTGCGATCCATGATGTTCCTTCACTTAAATGGGGCTAACTTACTCATCTTAAGCCCAATTAAGGCATATGATACCTTGTTGGAAAGCTTATTCAAAGGCCCTTAATTTGGTCTTGGGTTAGGTCGGGATTAATAAGCATAAATAGCAGTTTACAGCCGCACAAGCCAGAGAGAGACAAAAATTATACAACTTTTTCAATCATTGTTTTTTTTTTCTTATTGGTAAACATTTTATTTTGATTTTTCCCTCCGACCTTTTGTTAGCATAACTTAGCTCTTCGATTTGGTGATCTTCCCTAAAAGAAAAGGAAGAGACCTACAATTTCAGGTTTCACAAGAATTGTCAAATTAGGCCAAAATCAAGGCTAAATTGGGTCCCGAGTTCTCTGGCGCGGATCGGTGCGCATCCATGATGTTCCTTCACTTAAAGGGGCATAACTTACTCATCTTAAGCCCAATTAAGGCATATGATACCTTGTTGGAAAGCTTATTCAGAGGCCCATAATTTGGTCTAGGGTTAGGTGGATTAATAAGCATAAATAGCAGTTTCCAGCCGCACAATCTAGAGAGAGACGGAAATTAGACAACTTTTACAATCATTGTTTTTGGTTTTACATTATTGGGCTTAATTGCTAAACATTGTTAATTTTCGGATTTTTCACTCATCCCGACCTTGTTGCCTTCCTAGAGACAAAGATAACTAGAGCATAAGGAAGAGACCTACAATTTCAGGGTTTCACAAGAATTGTCAAATTAGGCCAAAATCAAGGCAAAATTGGGTCCCGAGTTCTCTGGCGCGGATCGGTCACGAGACCATGATGTTCCTTCACTTAAATGGGCCTACCTTACTCATCTTAAGCCCAATTAAGGCATATGATACCTTGTTGGAAAGCTTATTCAGAGGCCCTTAATTTGGTTTAGGGTTTGGTCATGATTGATAAGCATAAATAGCAGTTTACAGCCGAACAAGCCAGAGAGAGACGAAAACTAGACAACTTTTACAATCATTGTTTTTGCTTTTACATTATTGGGCTTAATTGCTAAACAATGTTAATTTTTAAATTTTCACTCATCCACCTTGTTGCCTTGTAGAGCATAACAGAGCTACAAATATCGGATTTTGTGATCTTGTTTCCCTAGAAAGATAAGGAAGAGTCCTACAATTTCAGGTTTCACAAGAATTGTCAAATTAGGCCAAAATCAAGGCTAAATTGGGTCCCGAGTTCTCAGGCGCACCGATCATGCAGCCCACGATGCTCCTTCACTTAAATGGGCCTAACATACTCATCTTATGCCCAATGAAGGCATACGATACCATGTCGGAAAGCTTATTCAGAGGCCCTTAATTTGGTCTAGGGTTAGGTCAGGATTAATAAGCATAAATAGCAGTTTACAACCGCACAAGCCAGAAAGAGACAGAAATTAAACAACTTTTACAATCATTGTTTTTGCTTTTACCTTATTGGGCTCAATTCCTAAACATTATTAATTTTCGGATTTTTCACTCATCCAGACCTTGTTGCCTTGCGCATAGCATAACTAGAGCTACAGTTATCGGATTTTGGTGATCTTCCGGTCCCTAGAAAGATAAGGAAGATGCCTACAATTTCAAGTTTCACAAGAATTGTCAAATTAGGCCAAAATCAAGGCTAAATTGGGTCCCGAGTTCTCTGGCGCGGATGAGTGTGCAGTCCATGATGTTCCTTCACTTAAATGGGTCTAACTTACTCATCTTAAGCCCAATTAATGCATATGTTACCTTGTTGGAAAACTTATTCAAAGGCCCTTAATTTTGTCTCGGGTGAGGTCAGGATTGATAAGCATAAATAACATTTTACAGCCGCACAAGTCAGAGAGAGGTGGAAATTAGACAACTTTTAAAATCATTGTTTTTGCTTTTACATTATTGGGCTTAATTTCTAAACATTGTTAATTTTCGGATGTTTCACTCATCCTGACCTTGTTGCCGTGCGCAGAGCATAACTAGAGCTACAGATATCGGATTTTGGTGATCTTGCTGTCCCTAGAAAGATAAGGAAGATACCTACAATTTCAGGTTTCACAAGAATTGTCAAATAAGGCCAAAATCAAGGCTAAATTGGGTCCCGAGTTCTCTGGCACGGATTAGTGTGTAGTCCACGATGTTCCTTCACTTAAATGGGCCTATCTTACTCATCTTAAGCCCAATTAAGTCATATGATGCCTTGTTAGAAAGCTTATTCAGAGGCCCTTAATTTGGTCTAGGGTTAGGTCACGATTAATAAGCATAAGTAGCAGTTTACAGCTGCACAAGCCAGAGAGAAACGTAAATTAGACAACATTTACAATCATTGTTTTTGCTTTTACGTAATTGGGCATAATTGCTAAACATTGTTAATTTTCGGATATTTCACTGATCCTGACCTTGTTGCCTTGCGCAGAGCATAACTTGAGCTACAAATATCAGATTTTGGTGATCTTGTTGTCCCTAGAAAGAAAAGGAAGAGACCTATAATTTCAGGTTTCACAAGAATTGTCAAATTATCACAAAATAAAGGCTAAATTGGGTCCCGAGTTCTCTTGTACGGATCAGTGCGCAGTCCATGATGTTCCTTCACTTTAATGGGACTAACTTACTCATCTTATGTCCAAATAAGGTATATGATACCTTGTTGGAAGGCTTATTCAGAGGCCCTTAATTTGGTCTAGGGCTAAGTCAGGATTAATAAGCATAAATAGCAGTTTACAGCCGCACAAGTCAGAGAGAGACGGAAATTAGACAACTTTTACAATCATTGTTTTAAAGATAAGGAAGAGATCTACAATTTCAGGTTTCACAAGAATTATCAAAATAGGCCAAAATCAAGGCTAAATTGGGTCCCGAGTTCTTCCTGACGGATCAATGCAGCATCCATGATGTTCCTTCACTTAAATGAGCCTAACTTACACATCTTAAGCCCAATTAAGGCATATGATACCTTGTTGGAAAGCTTTCGGAAGAGGCACCTAATTTGGTCTAGGGTTAGGTCAGGATTAATAAGAATAAATAGCAGTTTACAGTCGCACAAGCCAGAGAGAGACGAAAATTAGATTACTTTTACAATCATTGTTTTTGCTTTTACATTATTGGGCATAATTGGGCTTAATTGCTTAACGTTGTTAATTTTTGGAATTTTCACTTATCCTGACCTTGTAGCCTTGCGCAGAGCATAACTAGAGCTACCGATATCGGATTTTGGTGATATTATTGTCCCTAGAAAGAAAAGGAAGAGACCTACAATTTCATGTTTCACAAGAATTGTCAAATTAGGCCAAAATCAAGGCTAAATTGGGTCCCGAGTTCTCTAGCGTGGATGAGTGTGCAGTCCATGATGTTCCTTCACTTAAATGGGGCTAACTTACACATCTTAAGCCCAATTAATGCATATGTTACCTTGTTGGAAAACTTATTCAAAGACCCTTAATTTGGTCTAGGTTAGGTCAGATTGATAAGCGAAATAATAGTTTACAGCCGCACAAGCCGTAGAGATGGAAATTAGACAACTTTTACAATCATTGTTTTTGTTTTTACATTATGGGCTTAATTGCTAAACATTGTTAATTTTCGGATTTTTCACTCATCCTCGACCTTGTTGCCTTCTAGCAAAGAAACATAACTATAGCTACAGAAATCGGATTTTGGTGATCTTGCTATCCCTAGAAAGAAAAGGAAGAGACCTACAATTTCAGGTTTCACAAGAATTGTCAAATTATGCCAAAATCAAGGCTAAATTGGGTCCCGAGTTCTCTGGCTCGTATGAGTGTGGAGTCCATCATGTTCCTTCACTTAAATGGGGCAAACTAACTCATCATAAGCCCAATTAATGCATATGATACCTTGTTGGAAAACGTATTCAAAGGCCCTTAATTTGGTCTTGGGTCAGGTCAGGATTCATAAGTATAAATAGCAGTTTACACGCACAAGCCAGAGAGAGACGGAAATTAGATAACTTTTACAATGATTGTTTTTGCTTTTACATTGTTGGGTTTAATTGGGCTTAATTGCTAAACATTGTTAATTTTCGGATTTTTCACTCATCCTGATCTTGTTGCCTTGCGCAGAGCATAACTAGAGCAATGACATCGGATTTTGGTGATATTGTTGTCCCTAGAAAGACAAGGAAGAGACCTACAATTTCAGGTTTCACAATAATTGTCAAATTAGGCCAAAATCAAGACTAAATTGGGTCCCGCGTTCTCTGGCGCGGATGACTGCGCAGTCCTAATCTTGTTGCCTTGCGCAGAGCATAACTAGAGCAACAGATATCGGATTTTGGTGATATTGTTGTCCCTAGAAAGACAAGGAAGAGACCTACAATTTCAGGTTTCACAAGAATTGTCAAATTAGGCCAAAATCAAGACTAAATTGGGTCCCGCGTTCTCTGGCGCGGATGACTGCGCAGTCCATGATATTCCTTCATTTAAATGAGGCAACCTAACTCATCTTTAGGCCAATTAAGGCATATGATACCTTGTTGGAAAGCTTATTAAGAGGCCCTAAATTTGGTTTAGGGTTTGGTCAGGATTAATAAGCATAAATAGAAGTTTACAGCCGAACAATCCAGAGAGAGACGAAAATTAGACAACTTTTACAATCATTGTTTTTGCTTTTACATAATTGGGCTTAATTGCTAAACAATGTTAATTTTTGAATTTTTCACCCATCCTGAACTTGTTGCCTTGTACAGCGCATAACTAGAGCTACAAATATCGGATTTTTGTGATCTTTGTTTCCCTAGAAAGATAAGGAAGAGACCTACAATTTCAGGTTTCACAAGAATTGTCAAATTAGGCCAAAATCAAGGCTAAATTGGGTCCTGAGTTCTCTGGCATGGATCAGTGCACAGTCCACGATGTTCCTTCACTTAAATGGGACTAACTTACTCATCTTAAGCCCAATTAAGGCATATGATACCTTGTTGGAAAGCTTATTCAGAGGCCCTTAATTTGGTCTTGGGTTAGGCTAGGATTAATGAGCATAAATAGTAGTTTACAGCCGCACAAGCCAGAGAGAGACAGAAATTAGTCAACTTTTACATTCATTGTTTTTGCTTTTACATTATTGGGCTTAATTGCTAAACATTGTTAATTTTCGGATTTTTCACTCATCCTGACCTTGTTGCTTTCCTCAGGGCATAACTAGAGCTACAGAAATCGGATTTTGGTGATCTTGCCATCCCTAGAAAGATAAGGAAGAGACCTACAATCTCAGGTGTCACAAGAATTGTCAAATTAGGCCAAAATCAAGGCTAAATTGGGTCCCGAGTTCTCTGGCGCTGATGAGTGTGCAGTCCACGATGTTCCTTCACTTAAATGGGCCTATCTTACTCATCTTAAGCCCAATTAATGCATATGTTACCTTGTTGGAAAACTTATTCAAAGGCCCTTAATTTTGTCTCGGGTGAGGTCAAGATTGATAAGCATAAATAACAGTTTACAGCCGCACAAGTCAGAGAGAGATGGAAATTAGACAACTTTTAAAATCATTGTTTTTGCTTTTACTTTATTGGGCTTAATTGCTAAACATTGTTAATTTTCGGATGTTTCACTCATCCTGACCTTGTTGCCTTGCGCAGAGCATAACTAGAGCTACAGATATCGGATTTTGGTGATCTTGCTGTCCCTAGAAAGATAAGGAAGATACCTACAATTTCAGTTTCACAAGAATTGTCAAATTAGGCCAAAATCAAGGCTAAATTGGGTCCCGAGTTCTCTGGCACGGATCAGTGTGTAGTCCACGATGTTCCTTCACTTAAATGGGCCTATCTTACTCATCTTAAGCCCAATTAAGTCATATGATACCTTGTTGGAAAGCTTATTCAGAGGCCCTTAATTTGGTCTAGGGTTAGGTCACGATTAATAAGCATAAGTAGCAGTTTACAGCCGCACAAGCCAGAGAGAGACGTAAATTAGACAACTTTTACAATCATTGTTTTTGCTTTTACGTAATTGGGCATAATTGCTAAACATTGTTAATTTTCGGATATTTCACTGATCCTGACCTTGTTGCCTTGCGCAGAGCATTACTTGAGCTACAGATATCAGATTTTGGTGATCTTGTTGTCCCTAGAAAGAAAAGGAAGAGACCTAGAATTTCAGGTTTCACAAGAATTGTCAAATTTACACAAAATAAAGGCGAAATTGGGTCCCGAGTTCTCTGGAATGGATCGGTCTGTGACTCCATGATGTTCCTTCACTTAAATTGGCCTAACTTACTCATCTTAAGTCCAAATAAGGTATATGATACCTTGTTGGAAAGCTTATTCAGAGGCCCTTAATTTGGTCTTGGGTTAAGTCAGGATTAATAAGAATAAATACCAGTTTACAGCCGCACAAGCCGGAGAGAGACGGTAATTAGACAACTTTTACAATCATTGTTATAAAGATAAGGAAGTGACCTACAATTTCAGGTTTCACAAGAATTGTCAAATTAGGCCAAAATCAAGGCTAAATTGGGTCCCGAGTTCTCTACGCGGATCAGTGTGCAGTCCATGATGTTCCTTCACTTGAATGAGCTTAACTTACACATCTTAAGCCCAATTAAGGCATATGATACCTTGTTGGAAAGTTTATTCAGAGACCCTTAATTTGGTCTACGGTTAGGTCATGATTAATAAGCATAAATAACAGTTTACAGTCGCACAAGCCAGAGAGAGATGGAAATTACACAACTTTTACAATCATTGTTTTTGCTTTTACATTATTGGGCTTAATTGGCGTTAATTGCTAAACATTGTTAATTATCGGATTTTTCATTCATCCTGACCTTGTTGCCTTGCACATATCATAACTAGAGTTACAGATATCGTATTTTGGTGATCTTACTGTCCCTAGAAAGAAAAGGAAGAGACCTACAATTTCAGGTTTCACAAGAATTGTCAAATTATGCCAAAATCAAGGCTAAATTGGGTCCCGAGTTCTCTGGCTCGTATGAGTGTTGAGTCCATGATGTTCCTTCACTTAAATGGGGCTAACTTACTCATCTTTAGCCCAATTAAGTCATATGATACCTTGTTAGAAAGCTTATTCAGAGGCCCTTAATTTGGTCTAGGGTTAGGTCAGGATTAATAAGCATAAATAGCTGTTTACAGACGCACAAGATAGAGAGAGACGTAAATTAGACAACTTTTACAATCATTGTTTTTGCTTTTACATTATTGGGCTTAATTGCTATACATTGTTAATTTTCGGATTTTTTACTCATCCTGACCTTGTTGCCATGCACAGAGCATCATTTGAGATACAGATATCGGATTTTTGTGATCTTGTTGTCCCTAGAAAGAAAAGGAAGAGACCTACAATTTCATGTTTCACAAGAATTATCCGATTATCCCAAAATCAAGGCTAAATTGGGTCCCGAGTTCTCTGGTACGTATCAGTGCGCAGTCCCTGATGTTCCTTCACTTAAATGGGCCTAACTTACTCATCTTAAGCCCAATTAAGGCATATGATACCTTGTTGGAAAGCTTATTCAGAGGCCCTTAATTTGGTCTAGGGTTAGGTCAGGATTAATAAGCATAAGTAGCAGTTTACAGCCACACAAGCCAGAGAGAGACGAAAATTAGACAACTTTTACAATCATTGTTTTAAAGATAAGGAAGAGACCTACAATTTCAGGTTTCACAAGAATTGTCAAATTATGCCAAAATCAAGGCTAAATTGGGTCCCGAGTTCTCTGGCTCGTATGAGTGTGGAGTCCATCATGTTCCTTCACTTAAATGGGGCAAACTAACTCATCATAAGCCCAATTAATGCATATGATACCTTGTTGGAAAACGTATTCGAAGGCCCTTAATTTGGTCTTGGGTCAGGTCAGGATTCATAAGTATAAATAGCAGTTTACACGCACAAGCCAGAGAGAGACGGAAATTAGATAACTTTTACAATGATTGTTTTTGCTTTTACATTGTTGGGTTTAATTGGGCTTAATTGCTAAACATTGTTAATTTTCGGATTTTTCACTCATCCTTATCTTGTTGCCTTGCGCAGAGCATAACTAGAGCTACAGATATCGGATTTTGGTGATATTGGTGTCCCTAGAAAGATAAGGAAGAGACCTACAATTTAAGGTGTCACAAAATTGTCAAATTAGGCCAAAATCAAGACGAAATTGGGTTCCGAGTTCTCTGGCGCGGATCAGTGCGCGGTCCATGATGTTCATTCACTTAAATGGGCCTACCTTACTCATCTTAAGCCCAATTAAGGCATATGATACCTTGTTGTAAAGCTTATTCAGAAGCCCTTATTTTTTTTCTAGGATTAGGTCAGGATTAATAAGAATAAATAGCCGTTTACAGCCGCACTAGCCAGAGAGAGACGGAAATTAGACAACTTTTACAATCGTTGTTTTCGCTTTTACATTATTGGGCATAATTGGGCTTAATTGCAAAACATTGTTAATTTTTGGATTTTTCACCCATCCAGACCTTGTAGCCTTGCGCAGAGCATAATTACAGCTACAAATATCGGATTTTGGTGATCTTGTTGTCCCTAGAAAGATAAGGAAGAGACCTACAATTTCAGGTTTCACAAGAATTGTCAAATTAGGCCAAAATCAAGGCTAAATTGGGTCGCGTGTTCTCTGGCACGGATCAGTGTGTAGTCCACGATGTTCCTTCACTTAAATGGGCCTAACTTACTCATATTCAGCCCAATTAAGGCATATGATACCTTGTTGGAAAGCTTATTCAGAGGCCCTTAATTTTGTCTAGGGTTAGGTCAGGATTAATAAGCATAAATAGTAGTTTAATGCCGCACAAGCAAAAGAGAGACGGAAATTAGAAAAATTTTACAATCATTGTTTTTGCTTTTACGTAATTGGGCATAATTGCTAAACATTGTTAATTTTTGGATTTTTCACTCATCCTGACTTTGTTGCCTTGCACAGAGCATAACTAGAGCTACATAATACGGATTTTGGTGATCTTGCTGTCCCTAGAAAGATAAGGAAGACACCTACAATTTCTGTTTTCACAAGAATTGTCAAATTAAGCCAAAATCAAGGCTAAATTGGGTCCTGAGTTCTCCGGCGCGGATCAGTACGCAGTCCATGATATTCCTTCACTTAAATGGGACTAACTTACTCATCTTAAGCACAATTAAGGCATATGATACCTTGTTGGAAATCTTATTCAGAGGCCCTTAATTTGGTCCAGGGTTAGGTCAGGAATAATATGCATAAATAGCAGTTAACAGCCGCACAAGCCAGAGAGACGAAAATTAGACAACTCTTACAATCGTTGTTTTTGCTTTTACATAATTGGGCTTAATTGCTAAACAATGTTAATTTTCTAATTTTTCACTCATCCTGAGCTAGTTGCCTTGAACAGAGCATAACTAGAGCTACATATATCGGATTTTGGTGATTTTTGTTTCCCAAGAAAGATAAGGAAGTGACCTACAATTGCAGGTTTCACAAGAATTGTCAAATTAGGACAAAATCAAGGCTAAATTGGGTCCCGAGTTCTCTGGTGCGGATCGGTGCGCAGTCCATGATGTTCCTTCACTTAAATGGGCCTAACTTACTCATCTTAAGCCCAATTAAAGCATATGATACCTTGTTGGAAAGCTTATTCAGAGACCCTTAATTTGGTCTAGGGTTAGGTCTGGATTAATAAGCATAAATAGCAGTTTAAAGTCGCACAAGCAAGAGAGAGATGGAAATTAGACAACTTTTAAAATCATTGTTTTTGCTTTTACATTATTGTGCTTAATTGGGCTTAATTGCTAAAAATTTGGTTAATTTTCGGATTTTTCACTCATCCCGACTTTGTTATCTCGTGCAGAGCATAACTAGAGCTACAGATATCGGAATTTGGAGATCTTGCTGTCCATAGAAAGATAAGGAAAAGACTACAATTTCAAGTTCCACAAGAATTGTCAAATGAGGCCAAAATCAAGGCTAAATTGGGTCCCGAGTTCTCTGGTGCGGATCGGTGCGCAGTCCATGATGTTCCTTCACTTAAATGGGCCTAACTTACTCATCTTAAGCCCAATTAAGGCATATGATACCTTGTTGGAAAGCTTATTCAGAGGCCCTTAATTTAGACTAGGGTTAGCTCAGGATTAATAAGCATAAATAGCAGTTTGCAGCTGAAAAAACCAGAGAGAGACGGAAATTAGACAACTTTTACAATCATTGTTTCTGCTTTTACATTATCGGGCTTAATATCAAAACATTGTAAATTTTCGGATTTTTCACTCATCCTAACCTTGTTGCCTTGCGCAGAGCAAAACTAGAGCTACAGAAATCCGATTTTGGTGATCTTGCTGTCCCTAGAAAGATAAGGAAGAGACCTACAATTTCAAGTTGCATAAGAATTGTCAAATTAGGCCAAAATCAAGCCTAAGTTGGGTTACGAGTTCTCTGGCACGTCTTAGTGCGCACTACATGAAGTTCCTTCACTTAAATAGGCCTAACTTACTCATCTTAAGCCCAATTAAGGGATATGATACCATGTTGGAAAGCTTATTGGGAAGCCCTTAATTTGGTCTAGGGTTAGTTCTGGACTAATAAGCATAAATAGCAATTTACAGGCGCACAAACCAGAGAAAGGCAAAAATTAGACAACCATTACAATCATTGTTTTAATGATAAGGAAGAGACCTACAATTTCAAGTTTCACAAGAATTGTCAAATTAACCAAAAATCAAGGCTAAATTGGGTCCCGAATTCTCTGGTGCGGATCAGTGTGCAGTCCATGATGTTCCTTCACTTAAATGGGCCTAACTTACTCATCTTAAGCCCAATTAAGGCAAATGATACCTTGTTGGAAAGCTTATTCAGAGGCCCCTAATTTTGTCTTGGGTTAGGTCAAGATTAACAAGCATAAATAGCAGTGTACAGCCGCAAAATCTAGAGAGAGACAAAAATTAAAGAACTTTTACAATCATTGTTGTTGCTTTTACATTATTGGGCTTAATTGCAAAACATTGTTAATTTTCGGATTTTTCACTCATCCAGACCTTGTTGCCTTGCGTAGAGCATAACTGGAGCTACAGAAATCCGATTTTGGTGATCTTGCTGTCCCTAAAAAGATAAGGAGGAGACCTACAATCTCAGGTTTCACAGGAATTGTCAAATTAGGCCATAATCAAGGCTAAATTGGCTCCCGAGTTCTCTGAAGCGGATCAGTGCACAGTCCATGTTGTTCATTCACTTAAATGGCCCTAACTTACTCATCTTAAGCCCAAATAAGGCGTATGATACCTTGTTGGAAAGCTTATTCAGAGGACCTTAATTTGGTCTAGGGTTACGTTAGGATTAATAAGCATAAATAGCAGTTTACTGCTGCACAAGACAGAGAGAGATGGAAATTAGACAACTTTTACAATCATTGTTTTTGCTTTTACATTGTTGGGCTTAATTGGGCTTAATTGCTAAACATTGTAAATTTTTGAATTTTTCCTTCATTTTAACCTTGTTGCCTTGCGTAGAGCATAACTAGAGCTACAGTTATTCGGATTTTGGTGATCTTATTGTCCCTAGTAAGATAAGGAAAAGACCTACAATTTCAGGTTTCATAAGAATTGTCAAATTAGGCCAAAATCAAGGCTAAATTGGGTCCCAAGTTCTCTGGCGCGGATCAGTGCGCAGTCCATGATGTTCCTTCACTTAAATGGGCCTCACTTACTCATCTTAAGCCCAATTAAGGCATATGATGCCTTGTTGGAAAGCTTATTCAGAAGCCCTTAATTTTGTCTAGGGTTAGGTCAGTATTAATAAGCATAAATAGCAGTTTACAAGCTCACAAGCCAAAGAAAGGCGGAAATTAGACAACTTTTAAAATCATTGTTTTAATGATCAGGAAGAGACCTACAATTTCAGGTTTCACAAGAATTGCCAAATTTGGGCAAAATCAAGGCTAAATTGGGTCCCGAATTCTCTGGTGCGGATCAGTGCGCAGTCCATGATGTTCCTTCACTTAAATGGGCCTAACTTACTCATCTTAAGCCCAATTAAGGCTTATGATACCTTGTTGGAAAGTTTATTCAAAGGTCCTTAATTTTGTCTAGGGTTGGGTCAGGATTAATAAGAATAAATAGCAGTCTACAACTACAAAAGCTAGAGAGAGACAAAAATTAGACAACTTTTACAATCATTGTTTTTACTTTTACATTATTGGGCTTAATTGCAAAACATTGTTAATTTTCGGATTTTTCACTCATCCTGACCTTGTTGCCTTGTGCAGAGCATAATTAGAGCTACAGAAATCCGATTTTGGTGATCTTGCTGTCCCTAGAAAGATAAGGAGGAGACCTACAATCTCAAGTTTCACATGAATTGTCAAATTAGACCACAATCAAGGCTAAATTGGATCCCGAGTTCTCTGACGCGGATCAGTGCGCAGTCCATCATGTTCCTTCACTTAAATGGGCCTAACTTACTCATCTTAAGCCCAATTAAGGCATATGATACCTTGTTGGAAAGCTTATTCAGAGGCCCCTAATTTTGTCTAGGGTTAGGTCAAGATTAAAATGCATAAATAGCAGTTTACAGCCGCAAAATCTAGAGAGAGACAAAAATTAGACAACTTATACAATCATTGTTGTTGCTTTTACATTATTGGGCTTAAATGCAAAACATTGTTAATTTTCGGATTTTTCACTCATCCTGACCTTGTTATCTTGCGCAGAACATAACTAGAGCTACAGAAATCCGATTTTGGTGATCTTGTTGTCCCTAGAAAGATAAGGAGGAGACCTACAATCTCAGGTTTTCAGGGAATTGTCAAATTAGGCCAAAATCAAGGCTAAATTTGCTCCTGAGTTCTATGACACGGATCAGTGCGCAGTCCATGATGTTCTTTCACTTAAATGGGCCTAACTTACTCATCTTAAGCCTAAATAAGGCGTATGATACCTTGTTGGAAAGCTTATTCAGAGGCCCTTAATTTGGTATAGGGTTAGGTCAGGATTAATAAGGAAAAATAGCAGTTTACTGCTGCACAAGCCAGAGAGAGTCGGAAATTAGACAACTTTTACAATCATTGTTTTTGCTCTTACACTATTGGACTTAATTGGGTTTAATTGCTAAAGATTGTTAGTTTTCGAATTTTTCCTTCATCCTAACATTGATACCTTGCACAGAGCATAACTGGAGCTACAGATATCGGATTTTGGTGATCTTGCTGTCCCTAGTAAGATAAGGAAGAGACCTACAATTTCAGGATTCATAAGAATTGTTAAATTAGGCCAAAATCAATGCTAAATTGGGTCCCGAGTTCTCTGGCGCGGATCGATCTTGTGATCCATGATGTTCCTTCACTTAAATGGGCCTAAATTACTCATCTTAAGCCCAATTAAGGCATATGATACATTGTTGGAAAGCTTATTCAGAGGCCCTTAATTTGGTCTAGGGTTAGGTCAGGATTAATTAGCATAAATAGCAGTTTACAGCAGCACATGCCAGAGAGAGACGAAAATTAGACAACTTTTACAATCATTGTTTTTGCTTTTACGTTATTGGGCTGAATTGCTAAACATTGTCAATTTTCGGATTTTTCACTCATCCAGACCTTGTTGCCTTGCGCAGAGCATAACTTGAGCTACAGATATCGGATTTGGGTGATCTTGTTGTCCCTAGAAATATAAGGAAGAGACCTACAATTACAGGTGTCACAATAACTGTCAAATTTGGCCAAAATCAAGGCTAAATTGGGTCACGAGTTCTCTGACGCGGATCTGTGGACATTCCATGATGCTCCTTTACTTAAATGGGCCTAACTTACTCATGTTAAGCCCAATTAGGGCATATGATACCTTGTTGGAATGCTTACTCAGAGGCCCTTAATTTGGTCTACGGTTAGGTCAGGATTAATAAGGATAAATAGAAGTATACAGCCGCACAAGCTAGAGAGAGACGGAAATTAGACAACTTTTACAATCATTGTTTTTGCTTTTACATTATTGGGCTTAATTGCTAAGCATTGTTAATTTTCGTATTATTCACTCATCCTAACCTTGTTGCCTTGCGCAGAGCATAACTCGAGCTACAGATATCGGATTTTGGTGATCTTGTTGTCCCTAAAAAGATAAGGAATAAATCTACAATTTTAAGTACACAAGAATTGTCAAATTAGGCCAAAATCAAGGTTAAATTGGGTCCCGAGTTCTCTGGCGTGGATCAGTGCGCAATCCATGATGTTCCTTCACTTAAATGGGCCTAACTTACTCATCTTAAGCCCAATTAAGGCATATGACACCTTGTTGGAAAGCTTAATAAGAAGCCCTTAATTTGGTCTTGGTCTAGGTTAGGATTAATAAGCATAAATAGCAGTTTACAGCCGCACAAGCTAGAGAGAGACGAAAATTAGACAACTTTTACAATCATTGTTTTTGCTTTTACATTATTGAGCTTAATTGCTAAGCATTGTTAATTTTTGTGTTATTCACTCATCCTAACCTTGTTGCCTTGCGCAGAGCATAACTCGAGCTACAGATATCGGATTTTGGTGATCTTGTTGTCCCTAAAAAGATAACGAATAAACCTACAATTTTAGGTTCACAAGAATTGTCAAATTAGGCCAAAATCAAGGCTAAATTGGGTCCCGAGTTCTCTGGCGTGGGTCAGTGCGCAATCCACGATGTTCCTTCACTTAAATGGGCCTAACTTACTCATCTTAAGCCCAATTAAGGCATATGACACCTTGTTGGAAAGCTTAATAAGAAGCCCTTAATTTGGTCTAGGTCTAGGTTAGGATTAATAAGCATAAATAGCAGTTTACAGCCGCACAAGCTAGAGAGAGACGGAAATTAGACAACTTTTACAATCATTGTTTTTGTCTTTTACATTACAGGGCTTAATTGCTAAGCATTGTTAATGTTCGTATTATTCACTCATCCTAACCTTGTTGCCTTGCGCAGAACATAACTCGAGCTACAAATATCGGATTTTGGTGATGTTGCTATCCCTAGAAAGATAAGGAAGAGACCTACAATTTATGGTTCACAAGAATTGTCAAATTAGGTCAAAATCAAGGCTAAATTGTGTCCCGAGTTCTCTGGCGCGGATCAGTGCATAGTCCATGATTTTCCTTCACTTAAATGGGCCTAACTTACTTATCTTAAGCCTAATTAAGGCATATGATACCTTGTTGGAAAGCTTATTCGGAAGCCATTAATGTGGTCTAGGGTTAGGTCAGGATTAATAAGCATAAATAGCAGTTTTCTGCCGCACAAGCCAGAGAGAGACGGAAATTAGACAACTTTTAAATAATCATTGTTTTTGCTTTTACATTATTGGGCTTAATTGCTAAGCATTGTTAATTTTTGTATTATTCACTCATCCTAACCTTGTTACCTTGCGCAGATCATAACTCGAGCTACAGATATCGGATTTTGGTGATATTGTTGTCCCTAAAAAGATAACGAATATACCTACAATTTCAGGTTCACAAGAATTGTCAAATTAGGCCAAAATCAAGGTTAAATTGGGTCCCCGAGTTCTCTGGCACAGATCAGTGCGCAATCCATGATGTTCCTTCACTTAAATGGGCCTAATTTACTCATCTTAAGCCCAATTAAGGCATATGATACCTTGTTGGAAAGCTTATTTAGAAGCCCTTAATTTGGTCTGGGTCTATGTTAGGATTAATAAGCATAAATAGCAGTTTACAGCCGAACAAGTCAGAGAGAGACGAAAATTAGACAACTTTTACAATCATTGTTTTTGCTTTTACATTATTGGGCTTAATTGCTAAGCATTGTTAATTTTCAGATTTTTCACTCATCCTGACCTTGTTGCCTTGCACAGAGCATAACTCGAGCTACAGATATCGGATTTTGGTCATCTTGTTGTCCCTAAAAGGATAAGTAATAGACCTACAATTTCAGGTTTACAAGAATTGTCAAATTAAGCCAAAATCAAGGCTAAATCGGGTCCCGAGTTCTCTGGCACGGATCAGTGCACAGTCCATGATGTTCCTTCACTTAAATGGGCCTTACCTACTCACCATAAGCCCAATTTTACAATCATTGTTTTTGTCTTTTAAATTAAAGGGCTTAATTGCTAAGCATTGTTAATGTTCGTATTATTCACTCATCCTAACCTTGTTGCCTTGCGCAGAGCATAACTCGAGCTACAAATATCGGATTTTGGTGATCTTCCTATCCCTAGAAAGATAAGGAAGAGACCTACAATTTCTGGTTCACAAGAATTGTCAAATTAGGCCAAAATCAAGGCTAAATTGGGTCCCGAGTTCTCTGGCGCGGATAAGTGCACAGTCCATGATGTTCCTTCACTTAAATGGGCCTAACTTACTCATCTTAAGCCTAATTAAGGCATATGATACCTTGTTGGAAAGCTTATTCGGAAGCCATTAATGTGGTCTATGGTTAGGTCAGGATTAATAAGCATAAATAGCAGTTTACAGCCGATCAAGCCAGAGAGAGACGGAAATTAGACAACTTTTACAATCATTGTTTTTGCTTTTACATTATTGGGCTTAATTGCTAAGCATTGTTAATTTTTGTATTATTCACTCATCCTAACCTTGTTACATTGCGCAGAGCATAACTCGAGCTACAGATATCGGATTTTGGTGATCTTGTTGTCCCTAAAAAGATAAGGAATAGACCTACAATTTCAGGTTCACAAGAATTGTCAAATTAGGCCAAAATCAAGGCTAAATCGGGTCCCGAGTTCTCTGGCGCGGATCAGTGCGCAGTCCATGATGTTCCTTCACTTAAATGGGCCTTACCTACTCATCATAAGCCCAATTAAGGCATATGAAACCTTGTTGGAAAGCTTATTTAGAGTCCCTTAATTTGGTCCATGTTAGGTCAAGATTAATAAGCATAAGTAGCATTTTACAGTCACAAAAGCCAGAAAGAGACAGAAATTAGACAACTTTAACAATCATTGTTTTTGCTTTTAAATTATTGGGCTTATTTGTTAAACATTGTTAATTTTGATTTTTTACTCACCCTGACCTTGTTGCGTTGTGCAGAGCATAACTGGAGCTATAGATATCGGATTTTGGTGACCTTGTTGTCCTTGGAAAGATAAGGAAGAGACCTACAATCTCCGATGTCACAAGAATTGTCAAATTAGACCAAAATCAAGGTTAAATTGGGTCCCGAGTTCTCTGGCATGGATCAGTGCGCAGTCCATGATGTTCCTTCACTTAAATGGGCCTAACTTACTCATCTTAAGCCCAAGTAAGGTATATGATACCATGTTGTAAAGCTTATTCAGAGGCCCCTAATTTGGTCTAGGGTTAGGTCAGGATTAGTAAGCATAAAAAGAAGTTTACAGCCGCACAAGCCAGAGCGAAACGGAGATTAGACAGCTTTTACAATCATTGTTTTTGCTTTTACATTATTGGTTAATTGCTAAAAAAATTGTTAATTTTTCGTATTTTTCACTCATCCTGACCTTGTTGCCTAGCTCAGAGCATAACTAAAGCTACATAAATCGGATTTTGGTGATCTTGCTGTCCCTAGAAAGATAAGGAAGAGACCTACAATCTCAGGTTTCATAAGAATTGTCAAATTAGGCCAAAATCAAGTCTAAATTGGGTCCCGAGTTTTCTAGCACGGATAAGTGCGCAGTCCATGATGTTCCTTCACTTAAATGGGGCTAACTTACTCAACTTAAGCCGAATTAATGCATATGATACCTTGTTGGAAAACTTATTCAAAGGCCCTTAAGTTGGTGTAGGGTTAGGTCAGGATTGATAAGCATAAATAGCAGTTTACAGCCGCACAAGCAAGATTGAGACGGAAATTAGACTACTTTTACAATCATTGTTTTTGCTTTTACATTATTGGGCTTAATTGCTAAACATTGTTAATTTTCAAATTTTTCACTCATCGGGTTTTTCATTTATCCTAACCTTGTTGCCTTGCGTAGAGCATAACTAGAGCCACAGATATCGGATTTTGGTGATCTTGCTGTTCGTAGAAAGATAAGGAAGAGACCTACAATTTCAGGTTTCACAAGAATTGTCATATTAGGCCAAAATCAAGGCTAAATTGGGTCTCGAGTTCTCTGGTGCAGATTAGTGTGCAGTCCATGATGTTCCTTCACATAAACGGACCTAACTTACTCATCTTAAGCCCAATTAAGGATTATGATACCTTGTTGGAGAGCTTATTCAGAGGCCCTTAGTTTGGTCAAGGGTTAGGTCAGGATTAATAAGCAGAAATAGCAGTTTACAGCCGCACAAGCCAGAGAGAGACGAAAATTAGACAACTTTTACAACCATTGTTTTTGCTTTTACATTATTAGGCTTAATTGCTAAACATTGTTACTTTTCGGATTTTTCACTCATCCTGACCTTGTTGCCTTGCGCAGATCATAACTTGAGCTACAGATATCAGATGTTGGTGATCTTGCTGTCCCTAGAAAGAAAAGGAAGAGACCTACAAATTCAAGTTGAAGAATTGTCAATTTATCCCAAAATCAAGCCTAAATTGGGTCCCGAGATCTCTGGTATGGATCATTGCGTTGTCCATGATGTTCCTTCACTTAAATGGGCCTAACTTACTCATCTTAAGCCCAAATAAGGTATATGATACCTTGTTGGAAAGCTTATTCAGAGGCCCTTAATTTGGTCTAGGGTTAGGTCAGGATTAATAAGCAAAAATAGCAGTTTTTAGCTGCACAAGCCAGAGAGAGACGAAAATTAGACAACTTTTACAATCATTGTTTTAAAGATAAGGAAGAAACCTACAATTTCAGGTTTAACAAGAATTTTGAAATTACGCCAAAATCAAGGCTAAATTCGGTCCCGAGCTCTCTGCGCGGATCAGTGCACAGTCCAAGGGGTTCCTTCACTTAAATGAGCCTAACTTACACATCTTAAGCCCAATTAAGGCATATGATACCTTGTTTGAAAACTTATTTAGAGGCACATAATTTGGTCCAGGGTTAGGTCAGGATTAATAAGCATAAATAACAGTTTCAACCGCACAAGCCAGAGAGAGACGGAAATTAGACAACTTTTACAATCATTGTTTTTTCTTTTACATTATTGGGCTTAATTGGGCTTAATTGCTAAACATTGTTAATTTTGATTTTACACACATCCTGACCTTGTTGTCTTGTGCAGAGCATAACTTGAGCTACAGATATCGGATTTTGGTGACCTTGTTGTCCCTAGAAAGATAAGGAAGAGACCTACAATCTCAGGTTTCACAAGAATTGTCAAATTGGGCCAACATCAAGGCTAAATTGGGTCCCGAGTTCTCTGACGCGAATCAGTGCGCAGTCCACGATGTTCCTTCACTTAAATGGGCCTAACTTACTCATCTTAAGCCCAATTAAGGCATATGATACCTTGTTGGAAAGCTTATTCAGAGGCCCTTATTTTGGTCTAGGGTTAGGCGATGATTAATAAGCATAAATAGTAGTTTACAGCCGCACAAACCTGAGAGAGACGGAAATTAGACAACTTTTACAATCATTGTTTTTGCTTTTACATTATTTGGCTTAATAGGTAAACATTGTTAATTTTTGGATTTTTCACTCATCCTGACCTAGTACCCTTGCGCAGAGCATAACTAGAGCTACAGATATCGGATTTTGGTGATCTTGATGTCCCTAGAAAGATAAGGAAGAGACCTACAATTTCAGGTGTCACAAGAATTGTCAAATTAGGCCAAAATCAAGGCTAAAGTGGGTCCCGAGTTCTCTGGCGCGGATCAGTGTGTTGTCCATGATGTTCCTTCACATAAATGGGCCTAACTTACTCATCTTAAGCCCAATTACGGTATATGATACATTGTTGGAAGGCTTATTCAGAGGCCCTTAATTTGGTCTAGGGTTGGGTATGGAATAATAAGTATAAATAGCAGTTTACGGCCGCACAAGCCCGAGAGAGACGGAAATTAGAAAACTTTTACAATCATTGTCAGATTATCCAAAAATCAAGGCTAAATTGGGACCCGAGTTCTCTGGTACGGATCATTGAGCAGTCCATGATGTTCCTTCACTTAAATGGGCCTAACTTACACATCTTAAGCCCAATTAAGGCATAAGATACCTTGTTGGATAGCTTATTCAGAGGCACATAATTTGGTCTTGGGTAAGGTCAGGATTATTAAGAATAAATAGCATTTTACAACCTCACAAGCCAGAGAGAGACGGAAATTAGACAACTTTTACAATCATTGTTTTTGCTTTTACATTATTGGGCTTAATTACAAAACATTTTTAATTTTCGGATTTTTCACTCATCCTGACCTTGTAGCCTTGCGTAGAGCAAAACTAGAGCTACAGATATCAGATTTTGGTGATCTTGTTGTCCCTAGAAATAAAAGGAAGAGACCTACAATTTCAGGTTTCACAAGAATTGTCAGATTATCCAAAAATCAACACTAAATTGGGTCCCGAGTTCTCTGGTACGGATCAGTGCGAAGTCATGATGTTCCTTCACTTAAATGGGCCTAACTTACACATCTTAAGCCCAATTAAGGCATAATATACCTTGTTGTATAGCTTATTCAGAGGCACATAATTTGGTCTTGGGTTAGGTCATGATTATTAAGAATAAATAGCATTTTACTGCGCATGCTTGAGAGAGAGACGGAAATTAGACAACTTTTACAATCATTGTTTTTGCTTTTACATTATTGGGCTTAATTGCAAAACATTTTTAATTTTCGGATTTTTCACTCATCCTGACCTTGTTGCCTTGCGCAGAGCATAACTTGAGCTACATTTATCAGATTTTGACGATCTTGCTGTCCCTGGAAAGAAAAGGAAGAGACCTACAATTTTAGGTTTCACAAGAATTGTCAAATTATCCCAAAATCAAGGCTAAATTAGGTCCCGAGTTCTCTGGTACGGATCCGTGCGCAGTCCATGATGTTCCTTCACTTAAATGGGCCTAACTTACTCATCTTAAGCCCAATTAAGGTATATGATACATTGTTGGAAGGCTTATCCAGAGGCCCTTAATTTGGTCTAGGGTTGGGTCTGGAATAATAAGTATAAATAGCAGTTTACGGTCGCACAAGTCAGAGAGAGACGGAAATTAGAAAACTTTTACAATCATTGTTTTAAAGATAAGGAAGAGACTTACAATATCAGGTTTCACAAGAATTGTCAAATTAGGCCAAAATCAAGGCTAAATTGGGTCTCGAGTTATCTGCGCGGATCAGTGCGCAGTCCATGATGTTCCTTCCCTTAAATGAGCCTAACTTACACATGTTAAGCTCAATTAAGGCAAATGATACCTTGTTGGAAAGCTTATTCAAAGGCACATAATTTGGTCTAGGGATAGGTCAGGATTAATAAGAATATATAGCAGTTTACAGCCGCGCAAGCCAGAGAGAGACGGAAATTAGACAACTTTTACAATCATTGTTTTTGCTTTTACATTATTGGGCTTAATAGCTAAACATTGTTAATTTTTGGATTTTTCACTCATCATGACCTAGTAGCCTTGCGCGGAGCATAACTAGAGCTACAAATATCGGATTTTGGTGATCTTGCTGTCCCTAGGAAGATAAGGAAGAGACCTACAATTTCAGGTTTCACAAGAATTGTCAAATTAGGCCAAACTAAAGGCTAAATTGGGTCCCGAGTTCTCTGGCGCGGATGAGTGTGCATTCCATTATGTTCCTTCACTTAAATGGGCCTAACTTACTCATCTTAAGCCCAATTAAGGAATATCATACCTTGTTGGAAAGCTTATTCAGAGGCCCTTATTTTGGTCAAGGGTTAGGTCAAGATTATTAAGCATAAATTGTAGTTTACAGCCACAAAAGCCAGAAAGTGACAGAAATTAGACAACTTTTACAATCATTGTTTTTGCGTTTACATTATTGGGTTTAATTGCTAAACATTGTCAATTTTTGGATATTTCACTCATCCCGACCTTGTTGCCTTGCGCAGAGCATAACTTGAGCTACAAATATCAGATTTTGGTGATCTTGCTGTCCCTAGAAAGAAAAGGAAGAGACCTACAATTTCAGGTGTCACAAGAATTGTCAGACTATCCAAAAATCAAGGCTAAATTGGGTCCCGAGTTCTCTGGTAAGAATCAGTGAGCAGTCCATGATGTTCCTTCACTTAAGTGGGCCCAACTTACACATCTTAAGATCAATTAAGGCATAAGATACCTTGTTGGATAGCTTATTCAGAGGCACATAATTTGGTCTTGGGTTAGGTCATTGTTATTAAGAATAAATAGCATTTTACAACCGCACAAGCCAGAGTGAGATGGAAATTAGACAACTTTTACAATCATTGTTTTTGCTTTTACATTATTGGGCTTAATTCCAAAACAATTTTAATTTTCGGATTTTTCACTCATCCTGACCTTGTAGCCTTGCGTAGAGCAAAACTAGAGCTACAGATATCAAATTTTGGTGATCTTGCTGTCCCTAGAAAGAAAAGGAAGAGACCTACAATTTCAGGTGTCACAAGAATTGTCAGATTATCCAAAAATCAAGGCTAAATTGGGTCCCGAGTTCTCTGGCGTGGATCAGTGCGCAGTCCATGATGTTCCTTCACTTAAATGGGCCTAAATTACACATCTTAAGCCCAATTAAGGCATAAGATACCTTGTTGGATAGCTTATTCAGAGGCACATAATTTGGTCTTGGGTTAGGTCAGGATTTTTAAGAATAAATAGCATTTTACTGCCGCACAAGCCAGAGAGAGACGAAAATTTGACAACTTTTACAATCATTGTTTTTGCTTTTACATTATTGGGCTTAATTGCAAAACATTTTTAATTTTCGGATTTTTCACTCATCCTGACCATGTAGCCTTGCGCAGAGCAAAACTAGAGCTACAGATATCGGATTCTGGTGATCTTGTTGTCCCTAGAAAGAAAAGGAAGAGACCTACAATTTCAGGTTTCACAAGAATTGTCAAATTAGGCCAAAATCACGGATAAATTGGGTCCCGAGTTCTCTGGTACGGATCCATGCGCAGTCCATGATGTTCCTTCACTTAAATGGGCCTAACTTACTCATCTTAAGCCCAATTAAGGTATATGATACATTGATGGAAGGCTTATTCGGAGGCCCATAATTTGGTCAACGGTTAGGTCAGGATTATTAAGCATAAATAGTAGTTTACAGCCGCAAAAGCCAGAAAGAGACAAATTACACAAATTTTACAATCATTGTTTTAATGATAAGGAAGGGACCTACAATTTCAGGTTTCTGAAGAATTGTCAAATTAGGCCAAAATCAAGGCCAAATTGGATCCCGAGTTCTATCTCTCGCGCGGATCGGTGCGCAGTCCATGATGTTCCTTCACTTAAATGGGCGTTACTTACTCATCTTAATCCTAAATTAAGGCATACGATACCTTGTTGGAAAGCTTATTCAGATGCCCTTAATTTGGTCCAGGGTTAGGTCATGATTAATAAGAATAAATAGCAGTTTATAGCCGCAAAATCCAGAAAGAGCCAGAAATCTGACAACTTTTACAATCATTGTTTTTGCTTTTACATTATTGCGCTTAATTGGGCTTAATTGGGCTTAATTGCTAAACATTGTTAATTTTCGATTTTTTTCTCTCATCCTGACCTTGTTGCCTTGCGCAGAGCATAACTAGAGCTACAGAAATCGGATTTTGGTGATCTTTCTGTCGCTAGAAAGAAAAGGAAGAGACCTACAATTACAGGTTTTCCAAGATTGTCAAATTAGGCCAAAATCAAGGCAAAATTGGGTCCCGAGTTCTCTGGCGCAAATCGGTGCTTAGTCCATGATGTTCCTTCACTTAAATGGACCTAACTTACTCATTTTAAGCCCAATTAAGGTATATGAAACCTTGTTGAAAAGCTTATTCAGAGGCACTTAATTTGGTCTAGGGCTAGGTCAGGATTAATAAGCATAAAAAGCAGTTTACAGACGCACAAGCCAGAGAGAGACGAAAATTAGACAACTTTTACAATCATTGTTTTAAAGATAAGGAAGAGACCTGCAACTTCAGGTTTCACAAGATTTGTCAAATTAGGCCAAAATCAAGGCTAAATTGGGTCCCGAGTTCTCTGACGCGGATTAGTGCACAGTCCATGATGCTCCTTCACTTAAATGGGCCTAACTTACACATCTTAAGCCCAATTAAGGCATATGATACCTTGTTGGAAAGCTTATTCAGAGACACATAATTTGGTCTAGGAATAGGTCAGGATTAATAAGAATAAATAGTAGTTTACAGCCGCACAAGCCAGAGAGAGACGTAAATTAAACAACATTTACAATCATTGTTTTTGCTTTTACATTATTGGGCTTAATTGCTAAACATTGTTAATTTTCGGATTTTTCACTCATCCTGACGGTGTAGCCTTGTGCACAGCATAACTAGTGCTACCGATATCGGATTTTGGTGAACTTGCTGTCCCTAGAAAGATGTGGAAGAGACCAACAATTTCAGGTTTCACAAGAATTGTCAAATTAGGCCAAAATCAAAGCTAAATTAGGTCCCGAGTTGTCTGGAGCGGATGAGTGTGCAGTGCATGATGTTCCTTCACATAAATGGGCCTAACTTACTCATTTTAAGCCCAATTAAGGAATTTGAACCTTGTTGGAAAGCTTATTCAAAGGCCCTTAATTTGGTCTAGGGTTAGGTCAGGATTAATAAGCATAAATAGCAGTTTACAGCCGCACAAGCTAGAGAGAGACAAAAATTAGACAACTTTTACAACCATTGTTTTTGCTTTTACATTATTGGGCTTAATTGGGCTTATTTGCTAAACATTGTTAATTTTCAGATTTTTCACTCATCCTGACCTTGTAGCCTTGCGCGGAGCATAACTTGAGCTACATATATCGGATTTTGGTGATCTTACTATCCCTAGAAAGATAAGGAAGAGACCTACAATTTCAGGTTTCCCAAGAATTGTCATATTAGGCAAAATCAAGGCTAAACTGGGTCCCGAGTTGTCTGGAGCGGATCAGTGTGCAGTCCATGATTTTCCTTCACATAAATGGGCCTAACTTACTCATCTTAAGCCCAATTAAGGAATTTGAAACCTTGTTGGAAAGCTTATTCAAAGCCCCTTAATTTGGTCTAGGGTTAGGTCAGGATTAATAAGCATAAATAGCAGTTTACAGCCGCACAAGTCAGAGAGAGACGAAAATTAGACAACTTTTACAACCATTATTTTTGCTTTTACATTATTGGGCTTAATTGCTAAACATTGTTAACTTTCGGATATTTCACTCATCCTGACCTTGTAGCCTTGCGCAGAGCATAACTAGAGCTACAGATATTGGATTTTGGTGATCTTGCTGTCCGTAGAAAGATAAGGAAGAGACCTACAATTTCAGGTTTCACAAGAATTGTCATATTAGGCCAAAATCAAGGCTAAATTGGGTCTCGAGTTCTCTGGTGCGGATTAGTGTGCAGTCCATGATGTTCCTTCACATAAATGGACCTAACTTACTCATCTTAAGCCCAATTAAGGATTATGATACCTTGTTGGAGAGCTTATTCAGAGGCCCTTAGTTTGGTCAAGGGTTAGGTCAGGTTTAATAAGCAGAAATAGCAGTTTACAGCCGCACAAGCCAGAGAGAGACGAAAATTAGACAACTTTTACAACCATTGTTTTTGCTTTTACATTATTGGGCTTAATTGCTAAACATTGTTACTTTTCGGATTTTTCACTCATCCTGACCTTGTTGCCTTGCGCAGATCATAACTTAAGCTACAGATATCAGATGTTGGTGTTCTTGCTGTCCCTAGAAAGAAAAGGAAGAGACCTACAAATTCAAGTTGAAGAATTGTCAATTTATCCCAAAATCAAGCCTAAATTGGGTCCCGAGATCTCTGGTATGGATCAGTGCGTTGTCCATGATGTTCCTTCACTTAAATGGGCCTAACTTACTCATCTTAAGCCCAATTAAGGTATATGATACCTTGTTGGAAAGCTTATTCAGAGGCCCTTAATTTGGTCTAGGGTTAGGTCAGGATTAATAAGCAAAAATAGCAGTTTATAGCTGCACAAGCCGGAGAGAGACGAAAATTAGACAACTTTTACAATCATTGTTTTAAAGATAAGGAAGAGACCTACAATTTCAGGTTTAACAAGAATTTTGAAATTACGCCAATATCAAGGCTAAATTCGGTCCCGAGCTCTCTGCGCGGATCAGTGCACAGTCCATGGTGTTCCTTCACTTAAATGAGCCTAACTTACACATCTTAAGCCCAATTAAGGCATATGATACCTTGTTTGAAAACTTATTTAGAGGCACATAATTTGGTCCAGGGTTAGGTCAGGATTAATAAGCATAAATAACAGTTTACAGCCGCACAAGCCAGAGAGAGACGGAAATTAGACAACTTTTACAATCATTGTTTTTTCTTTTACATTATTGGGCTTAATTGGGCTTAATTGCTAAATATTGTTAATTTTGATTTTACACTCATCCTGACATTGTTGTCTTGTGCAGAGCATAACTTGAGCTACAGATATCGGATTTTGGTGACCTTGTTGTCCCTAGAAAGATAAGGAAGAGACCTACAATCTCAGGTTTCACAAGAATTGTCAAATTGGGCCAACATCAAGGCTAAATTGGGTCCCGAGTTCTCTGGCGCGGATTAGTGCGCAGTCCACGATGTTCCTTCACTTAAATGGGCCTAACTTACTCATCTTAAGCCCAATTAAGGCATATGATACCTTGTTGGAAAGCTTATTCAGAGGCCCTTATTTTGGTCTAGGGTTAGGCGATGATTAATAAGCATAAATAGTAGTTTACAGCCGCACAAGCCTGAGAGAGACGGAAATTAGACAACTTTTACAATCATTGTTTTTGCTTTTACATTATTTGGCTTAATTGCTAAACATTGTTAATTTTCGGATTTTTCACTCATCCTGACCTTGTTGCCTTGCTCAGAGCATAACTAGAGCTACAGAAATCAGATTTTGGTGACCTTGCTGTCCCTAGAAAGATAAGGAAGAGACCTACAATCTCAGATGTCACAAGAATTGTCAAATTATGCCAAAATCAAGACTAAATTGGGTCCCGAGTTCTCTGGCGCCGATCAGTGCGCAGTCCACGATGTTCCTTCACTTTAATGGGCCTAACTTACTCATCTTAAGCCCAATTAAGGCATATGATACCTTGTTGGAAAGCTTATTCAGAGGCCCTTATTTTGGTCTAGTGTTAGGTCAGGATTAATAAGCATAAATAGTAGTTTACAGCCGCACAAGCCTGAGAGAGACGAAAATTAGACAACTTTTACAATCATTGTTTTTGCTTTTACATTATTGGGCTTAATTGCTAAACATTGTTAATTTTCGGATTTTTCACTCATCCTGACCTTGTTGCCTTACTCAGAGCATAACAAGAGCTACAGAAATCGGATTTTGGTGATCTTGCTGTCCCTAGAAAGATAAGGAAGAGACCTATAATCTCAGGTGTCACAAGAATTGTCAAATTAGGCCAAAATCAAGGCTAAATTGGGTCCCGAGTTCTCTGGCGCGGATGAGTGCGTAGTCCATGATGTTCCCTCACTTAAATGGGCCTAACTTACACATCTTTAGCCCAATTAAAGCATATGATACCTTGTTGGAAAACTTATTCAACGGCCCTTAATTTGGTCTTGGGGTTAGATCATGATTGATAAGCATAAATATCAGTTTACAGTCACACAAGCCAGAGAGAGACGGAAATTAGACAACTTTTACAATCATTGTTTTTGCTTTTACATTATTGGGCTTAATTTCTAAACATTGTTAATTTTCAGATTTTTCACTCATCATGACCTTGTAGCCTTGCGCACAGCATAACTAGAGCTATAGATATCGTATTTGGGTGATCTTGAAGTCCCTGGAAACATAAGGAAGAGACCTACAATTTCATGTTTCACAAGAATTGTCAAATTAGGCCAAAATCAAACCTAAATTGGGTCCTGAGTTCTCTGGAGGGGATCAGTGCATAGTTCATGATGTTCCTTCACTTAAATGAGCCTAAAGTACTCATCTTAAGCCCAATTAAGATATAGGATACCTTGTTGAAAAGCTTATTTAGAGGCCCTTTATTTGGTCTAGGGTTAGGTCAGGATTAATAAGCATCAATAGCAGTTTACAGTCGCACAAGCCAGAGAGAGACGGAAATTAGACAGCTTTTACAATCATTGTTTTTACTTTTACATAATTGGGCTCTAAACATTGTTAATTTTCGGATTTTTCACTCATCCTGACCTTGTTGCCTTGTGCAGAGAATAACTAGAGCTACAGATATCGAATTTTGGTGATCTTGCTGTCCCTAGAAAGATAAGGAAGAGACTTACAATATCTTTTGACAAGAATTCTCAAACTAGGCCAAAATCAAGGCTAAATTGGGTCCCGAGTTCTCTGCCGCATATTAGTGCGCAGTCCATGATGCTCCTTCACTTAAATGGGCCTAACTTACTCATCTTAAGCCCAATTAAGGCATATGATACCTTGTTAGAAAGCTTATTCAGAGGCCCTTAATTTGGTCTAGGGTTAGGTCAGGATAATTAAGCATAAATAGCAGTTTACAGCCGCACAAGCCAGGGAGAGACGAAAATTAGACAACTTTTACAATCATTGTTTTTGCTTTTACATTATTGGGCTTAATTGCTAAACATTGTTAATTTTCGGATTTTTCACTCATCCTGATCCTGTTGCCTTGCGCAGAGCATAACTTGAGATACATATATCAGATTTTGGTGATCTTGCTATCCCTAGAAAGAAAAGGAAGAGACCTACAATTTATGTTTCACAAGAATTTTCAAATTATCCCAAAATCAGGTGTAAATTGGGGCTCGAGTTCTCTGGTACGGATTAGTGCGCAGTCCATGATGTTCCTTCACTTAAATGGGCCTAACTTACTCATCTTAAGCCCAATTAAGGTATATGATACCTTGTTGGAAAGCTTATTCAGAGGCCCTTAATTTGGTCTAGGGTTAAGTCAGGATTAATAAGCATAAATAGCAGTTTACAGCCGCACAAGCCAGAGAGAGACGGAAATTAGACAAATTTTACAACCATTGTTTTTGCTTTTACAATATTGGGCTTAATTGTGCTTAATTTCTAAACATTGTTAATTTTCGGATTTTTCAATCATCCTGACCTTGTTGCCTTGTGCAGAGAATAACTAGAGCTACCGATATCGTATTTTGGTAATCTTGCTGTCCCTAGAAAGATAAGGAAGAGACCTACAATTTCAGTTTTAACAAGAATTGTCAAATTAAGCCAAAATCAAGGCTAAATTCGGTCTCGCGTTCTCTGGCGCGGATCACTACGCAGTCCATGATGTTCCTTCACTTAAATGGGTCTAACTTACTCATCTTAAGCCCAATTAAGGCATATGATACCATGTAGGAAAGCTTATTCCGAGGCCCTTAATTTGGTCTAATGTTAGATCAAGATTAATAAGCATAAATAGCAGTTTACAGCCGCACAAACCAGAGAGAGACGAAAATTAGACAACTTTTACAATCATTGTTTTTCCTTTTACACAATTGGGCTTAATTGCTAAACAATGTTAATTTTCGAATTTTTTACTCATCCTGACCTTGTTGCCTTGAACAGAGCATAACTTGAGCTACAGATATCGGGTTTTGGTGATCTTTGTTTCCCTAGAAAGATAAGGAAGTGACCAACAATTGCAGGTTTCACAAGAATTGTCAAATTAGGCCAAAATCAAGGCTAAATTTGGTCCCGAGTTCTCTGGCGCGGATCAGTGCGAAGTCCATGATGTTCCTTCACTTAAATGGGCCAAACTTACTCATCTTATGCCCAATTAAGGCATATGATACCTTCTTGGAAAGCTTATTCAGAGGCCCTAAATTTGGTCTTGGGTTAGGTCAGGATTTATAAGCATAAATAGCAGCTTACTATCGCACAAGCCAGAGAGAGACGAAAATTAGACAATTTTTACAATCATTGTTTTAAAGATAAGGATGAGACCCACAATTTCAGGTTTCACAAGAATTGTCAAATTTGGCCAAAATCAAGGCTAAATTGGGTCCTGAGTTCTCTGCGCGGATCAGTGCGCAGTCCTTGATGTTCCTTCACTTAAATGAGCCGAACTTACACATCTTAAGCCCAATTAAGGCATATGATACCTTGTTGGAAAGCTTATTCAGAGGCACATAATTTGGTCTAGGGTTAGGTCAGGATTAATAAGCATAAACAGTAATTTACAGCCGGACAAGCCAGAGAGAGATGGAAATTTGACAACTTTTACAGTCATTGTTTTTACTTTTCCATTATTGGGCTTAATTGCTTAACATTGTTAATTTTTGGATTTTTCACTCATCCTGACCTTGTTACCTTGCGCAAAGCAAAACTTTAGCTACAGATATCAGATTTTGGTGATCTTGCTGTCCCTAGAAAGAAAAGGAAGAGACCTACAATTTCAGGTTTCACAAGAATTGTCAAATTAGGCCAAAATCAAGGCTAAATTAGGTCACGAGTTCTCTGGCACGGATGAGTGTGCAGTCCATGTTGTTCCTTCACATAAATTGGCCTAACTTACTCATCTTAAGCCCAATTAAGGAATATGATACCTTGTTGGAAAGCTTATTCAGAGGCCCTTAATTTTGTATAGGGTTAGATCAAGATTAATAAGCAAAAATGCCAGTTTACTGCCGCACAAGCCATAGAGAGACGTAAATTAGACAACTTTTATAACCATTGTTTTTGCTTTTACAATATTGGGCTTAATTGTGCTTAATTTCTAAACATTGTTAATTTTCGGATTTTTCACTCATCCTGGCCTTGTTGCCTTGCGCAGAGGAAGACTTGAGCTACAAATATCAGATTTTGGTGATCTTGCTGTCCCTAGAAAGAAAAGGAAGAGACCTACAATTTCAGGTTGCACAAGAATTGTCAAATTAAGCAAAAATCAAGGCAAAATTGGGTCCCGCATTTTCGGGCGTGGATCAGTACGCAGTCCATGATGTTCCTTCAGTTAAATGGGCCTAACTTACTCATCTTAAGCCCAATTAAGGCATATGATACCTTGTTTGAAAGCTAATTCAGAGGCCCTTAATTTGGTCTAATGTTAGGTCAAGATTAATAAGCATAAATAGCAGTTTACAGTCGCACAAGCCAGAGAGAGACAAAAATTAGACAAGTTTTACCATCATTGTTTTTCCTTTTACATAATTGGGCTTAATTGCTAAACAATGTTAATTTTTGAATTTTTCACTCATCCTGACCTTGTTGCCTTTCATAGAGCATTACTAGAGCTACAGATATCGGATTTTGGTGATCTTTGTTTCTTTTGAAAGATAAGGAAGTGACCAAAAATTTGTGGTATCACAAGAATCGTCAAATTATCCCAAAATTAAGTCTAAATTGGGTCCCGAGTTCTCTGGTACGGATCAGTGCGGAGTCCATGATGTTCCTTCACTTAAATGGGCCTAACTTACTCATCTTAAGTACAATTAAGGTATATGATACCTTGTTGGAAAGCTTATTCAGAGGCCCTTAATTTGGTTTAGGGTTAGGTCAGGATTAATAAGCATAAATAGCAGTTTACAACCGCACAAGCCAGAGAGAGACGATAATTAGACAACTTTTACAATCGTTGTTTTAAATATAAGGAAGAGACCTACAATTTCAGGTTTCACAAGAATTGTCAAATTAGGCCAAAATCAAGAGTAAATTAGGTCCCGAGTTCTCTGCGTGGACCAGTGCGCAGTCCATGATGTTCCTTAACTAAAATGAGCCTAACTTACACATCTTAAGCCCATTAAGGCATATGATACCTTGTTGGAAAGCTTATTCAGAGGCATATAATTTGGTCTATGGTTAGGTCAGGATTAATAAGAATAAATAGCAGTTTACAGCCGCACAAGCTAGAGAGAGACGAAAATTAGACAACTTTTACACTCATTGTTTTTGCTTTTACATTATTGGGCTTAATTACTACACATTGTTAATTTTCGGATTTTTCACTCATCCTGACCTTGTAGCCTTGAGCTGAGAATAACTAGAGCTACAGATATCGGATTTTTGTGATCTTGCTGTCCCTAGAAAGATAAGGAAGAGACCTACAATTTCAGGTGTCACAGGAATTTTCAAATTAGGCCAAAATGAAGGCTAAATTAGGTCCCGAGTTCTCTTGTGCGGATGAGTGTGCAGTCCATGATGTTCCTTCACATAAATGTGCCTAACTTACTCATCTTAAGCCCAATTAAGGAATATGATACCTTGTTGGAAAGCTTATTCAGAGGCCCTTAATTTGGTCTAGGGTTAGGTCAGGATTAATAAGCATAAATAGCAGTTTACAGCGGCACAAGCCAGAGATAGACGAAAATTAGAGAACTTTTACAACCATTGTTTTTGCTTTTACAATATTGGGCTTAATTGTGCTGAATTGCTTATCATTGTTAATTTTCAGATTTTTCACTCATCCTGACCTTGTTGCCTTGTACAGAGAATAACTAGAGCTACAGATATCGTATTTTGGTGATCTTGCTGTCCCTAGAAAGATAAGGAAGAGACCAACAATTTCAGTTTGCACAAGAATTGTCAAATTAAGCGAAAATCAAGGTTAAATTGGGTCCCTTGTTCTCTGGCTCGGATCAGTACGCAGTCCATGAAGTTTCTTCACATAAATGGGCCTAACTTACTCATCTTAAGCCCAATTAACGCATATGATACCTTCTTGGAAAGCTTATTAAGAGGCCCTTAATTTGGTCTAGGGTTAGGTCGAGATTAATAAGCATAAATAGCAGTTTACAGTCGCATAAGCCAGAGAGTGACGAAAATTAGACAACTTTTACAATCCTTTTTTTCCCTTTTAAATAGTTGGGCTTAATTTCTAAACAATGTTAATTTACGAATTTTTCTCTAATCCTGACCTTGTTGCCTTTGACAAAGCATAACTAGAGCTACAAATATCGGATTTTGGTGATCTTCGTTTCCCTAGAAAGATAAGGAAGTGACCTACAATTGCAAGTTTGAAAAGAATTGTCAAATTAGGCCAAAATCAAGGCTAAATTGGGTCCCGAGTTCTCTGGCGCGGATCAGTGCGTAGTCCATGATGTTCCTTCACTTAAATGGACCAAACTTACTCATCTTAAGCCCAATTAAGGCAAATGATACCTTGTTGGAAAGCTTATTCAGAGGCCCTTAACTTGGTCTAGGGTTATTTTAGGATTAATAAGCATAAATAGCAGTTTACAGCCGCACAAGCAAGAAAGAGACGGAAATTAGACAACTTTTACCATCATTGTTTTTGCTTTTACATAATTGGGCTTAATTGCTAAACATTGTTAATTTTCGAATTTTTCACTCATCCTGACCTTGTTGCCTTGCACATAGCATAACTAGAGCTACAAATATCGGATTTTGGTGATCTTGCTGTCCCTCGAAAGATAAGGAAGAGACCTACAATTTAAGGTGTCACAAAATTGACAAATAAGGCCAAAATCAATGCTAAATTGGCTCCCGAGTTCTCTGGCGAGGATCAGTGCGCAGTCCATGGTGTTCGTTCACTTAAATGGGCCTAACTTACTCATCTTAAGCCCAATTAAGGCATATGATACCTTGTTGTAAAGCTTATTCAGAGGCCCTTAATATTTTCTAGGGTTAGGTCAGGATTAATAAGCATAAATAGCAGTTTACAGCCCCACAAGCCAGAGAGAGACGAAAATTAGACAACTTTTACACTCATTGTTTTTGCTTTTACATTATTGGGCTTAATTGCTAAACATTGTTAATTTTCGGATTTTTCACTCATCCTGACCTTGTAGTCTTAAGCAGAGCATAACTAGAGCTACAAATATCGGATTTTGGTGATCTTGCTGTCCCTAGAAAGATAAAGAAAAGACCTACAATTTCAGGTGTCACAAGAATTTTCAAATTAGGCCAAAATCAAGGCTAAATTAGATCCCGAGTTCTCTGGTGCGGATGAGTGTGCAGTCCATGATGTTCTTTCACATAAATGGGCCTAACTTATTCATCTTAAACCCAATTAAGGAATATGATACCTTGTTGGAAAGCTCATTCAGAGGCCCTTAATTTGGTCTTGGGTTAGGTCAGGATTAATAAGCATAAATAGCAGTTTACAGCGGTACAAGCCAGAGAGAGACGAAAATTAGATAACTTTTACAACCATTGTTGTTGCTTTTACAATATTGGGCTTAATTGTGCTGAATTGCTTATCATTGTTAATTTTCGGATTTTTCACTCATCCTGACCTTGTTGCCTTGTGCAGAGAATAACTAGAGCTACAAATATCGTATTTTGGAGATCTTGCTGTTCCTAGAAAGATAAGGAAGAGACCTACAATTTCAGTTGGCACGAGAATTGTCAAATTAAGTCAAAATCAAGGCTAAATTGGGTCCCGCGTTCTCTGGCGCGGATCAGTACGCAGTCCATGATGTTCCTTCACTTAAATAGGCCTAACTTACTCATCTTAAGCCCAATTAACGCATATGATGCCTTCTTGGAAAGCTTATTAAGAGGCCCTTAATTTGGTCTAGGGTTAGGTTAAGATTAATAAGCAAAAATAGCAGTTTACAGCCGCAGAAGCCAGAGAGAGACGAAAATTAGACAACTTTTACAATCATTGTTTTTCCTTTTAAATAATTGGGCTTAATTGCTAAACAATGTTAATTTACGAATTTTTCACTAATCCTGACCTTATTACCTTCCACATAGCATAACTAGAAAGATATCGGAAGTGACCTACAATTGCAGGTTTCAAAAGAATTGTCAAATTAGGCCAAAATCAAGGCTAAATTGGGTCCCGAGTTCTCTGGCGAGGATCAGTGCGTAGTCCATGATGTTCCTTCACTTAAATGGGCCTAACTTACTCATCTTAAGCCCAATTAAGGCATATGATACCTTGTTGGAAAGCTTATTCAGAGGCCCTTAACTTGGTCTAGGGTTATTTCAGGATTAATAAGCATAAATAGCAGTTTACAGCCGCACAAGCCAGAGAGAGACGGAAATTAGACAACTTTTACAATCATTGTTTTTGCTTTTACATAATTGGGCTTAATTGCTAAACATTGTTAATTTTCGAAATTTTCACTCATCCTGACCTTGTTGCCTTGCACAGAGCATAACTAAAGCTACAGATATCGAATTTTGATGATCTTGTTGTCCCTCGAAAGATAAGGAAGAGACCTACAATTTAGGTGTCACAAAATTGACAAATTAGGCCAAAATCAAGGGTAAATTGGGTCCCGAGTTCTCTGGCACGGATCAGTGCGAAGTCCATGATGTTCGTTCACTTAAATGGGCCTAACTTACTCATCTTAAGCTCAATTAAGGCATATGATACCTTGTTGTAAAGCTTATTCAGAGGCTCTTAATTTTTTATGGGGTTAGGTCAGGATTAATAAGCATAAATAGCAGTTTACAGCCGCACGATCCAGAGAGAGGCGAAAATTAGACAACTTTTACAATCATTGTTTTAATGATAAAGAAGAGACCTACAATTTCAGGTTTCAGAAGAATTATCAAATTAGGCCAAAATCAAGGATAAATTGGGTCCCGACTTCTCGGGCGCGGATCAGTGCGCAATCCATGACGTTCCTTCACTTAAATGGGCCTAACTTACTCATCTTAAGCCCAATTAAGGCATATGATACCTTGTTGGAAAGCTTATTCAAAAGCCCTTAATCTGGTCTTGGGTTAGATCAGGATTAATAAGCATAAATAGAAGTTTACAGCCACACAAGCCAGAGAGAGACGAAAATTAGACAACTTTTACAATCATTATTTTTTATTTTACATTATTGTGCTTACTTGGGCTTAATTGCGATAAATTTTGTTAATTTTCGGATTTTTCACTCATCCTGACCATGTTGTCTTGCGCAGAGCATAACTAGAGCTACAGATATCGGCTTTTGGAGATATTGTTGTCCCTAGAAAGATAAGGAAGAGACATACAATTTCAGGTTTACAAGAATTGTCAAATTATCCCAAGATCAAGGCTAAATTGGGTCCCGAGTTCTCTTGTACGGATCAGTGCGTAGTCCATGATGTTCCTTCACTTAAATGGGCCTAACTTACTCACCTTAAGCCCAATTAAGGTATATGATACCATGTTGTAAATCTTATTCAGAGGCCCTTAATTTGGTCTAGGGTTAGGTCAGGATTAATAAGCATAAATAGCAGTTTACTGCCGCACAAGCCAGAGAGAGACGGAAATTAGACAACTTTTACAATCATTGTTTTAAAGATAAGGATGAGACCTACAATTTCAGGTTTCATAATATTTGTCAAATTAGGCAAAAATCAAGGCTAAATTTGTTCCCGAGTTCTCTGCGCGGATCAGTGCGCAGTCCATGATGTTCCTTCACTTAAATGGGCCTACGTTACACATCTTAAGCCCAATTAAGGCATATGAAACCTTGTTGGATAACTTATTCAGAGGCACATAATTTGGTCTAGGGTTAGGTCTGGATTAATAAGAATAAATAGCAGTTTATAGTCGCACAAGCCAGAGAGAGACGGAAATTAGACAACTTTTACAATCGTTGTTTTTGCTTTTACATTATTGGGCTTAATTGCTAAACATTGTTAATATTAGGATTTTTCACTCATCCTGACCTTGTAGAATTGCGCAGAGCATAACTAGAGCTACAGATATCGGATTTTGGTGATCTTGCTGTCCCTAGAAAGATAAGGAAGAGACCTACAATTTCAGGTTTCCTTAGAATTGTCAAATTAGGTCAAAATCAAGGCTAAATTGGGTCCCAAGTTCTCTGGTGCGGATCAGTGTGCAGTCCATGATATTCCTTCACTAAATGGGCCTAACATACTCATCTTAAGCCCAATTAAGGCATATGATACCTTGTTGTAATGCTTATTCAGATGCCCTTAATTTTTTCTAGGGTTAGTTCAGGATTAATAAGCATAAATTGCAGTTTACAGCCACACAAGCCAGAGAGAGACGAAAATTAGACAACTTTTACAATCATTGTTTTAATGATAAGGAAGAGACCTTCAATTTCAGGTGTCACAAGAATTGTCAAATTAGGCCAAAATCAAGGCTAAATTTGGTCCCGAGTTCTCGGGCACGGATCAGTGTGCAGTCCATGATGTTCCTTCACTTAAATTGGCCTACCTTACTCGTCTTAAGCCCAATCAAGGCGTATGATTCATTGTTGGAATGTTAATTCAAAGGCCCTGAATTTGGTCTAGGGTTAGGTCAAGATTAATAAGCATAAATAGCAGTTTACAGCCGCACAAGCCAGAGAGAGACGAAAATTAGACAACTTTTACAATCATTGTTTTTGCATTTACATTATTGTATTGCGCAGAGCATAACTTGAGCTACATATATCGGATTTTGGAGATCTTGTTGTCCCTAGAAAGATTAGGAAGAGACCTACAATTTCATGTTTCACAAGAATTGTCAAATTAGGCCAAAATCAAGGCTAAATTGGGTCCCGAGTTCTCTAGCATGGATCAGTGTGCAGTTCATGATGTTCCTTTGCTTAAATGGGCCTAACTTACTCATCTTAAGCACAATTAAGGCATATGATACCTTGTTAGAAAGCTTATTCAGGGGCCCTTAATTTGGTCTAGGGTTAGGTCAGGATTAATAAGCATAAATAGCAGTTTATAGCGGTACAAGTCAGTGAGAGACGAAAATTAGACAGCTTTAACAATCATTGATATTGCTTTTACATTATTTTGCTTAATTGGGTTAATTGCTAAAAAATTTGTTAATTTTCGAATTTTTCACTCATCCTGACCTTCTTGTCTTGCGCAGAGCATTACTAGAGCTACAGATATCGGATTTTGGAGATCTTGCTGTCCCTAGAAAGATAAGGAACAGACCTACAATTTCAGGTTTCGCAAGAATTATCAAATTAAGCCAAAATCAAGTCAATATTGGGTCCCGAGTTCTCTGGAACGGATCAGTGCGCAGTCCATGATGTTCCTTCTCTTAAATGGGACTAACTTACTCATCTTAAGCCCAATTAAGGCATATGATACATTGTTGGAAAGCTTATTCAGAGGCCCTTAATTTGGTCTTGGGTTAGGTCAGAATTAATAAGCATAAATAGCAGTTTACACCCGTAAAAGCAAGAGAGAGACGAAAAATAACAACTTTTACAATCATTGATTTTTCTTTTACGTAATTGGGATTAATTGCTAAACATTGTTAATTTTCAGATCTTTCTCTCATCCTGACTTTGTTGCCTTCAACATAGCATAACTAGAGCTACAGATATTGGATTTTGGAGATCTTGCTGTCCCTAGAAAGATATGGAAGAGACCTACAATGTCATGTGCCACAAGAATTGTCAAATTAGGCCAAAATCAAGGCTAAATTGGGTCCCGAATTCTCTTGCGCGGATCAGTGCGCAGTCCATGATGTTCCTTCTCTTAAATAGGCCTAACTTACTCATCTTAAGCCTAATTAAGGCATTTGAAACATTGTTGGAAAGCTTATTCAGAGGACCTTAATTTGGTCTAGGGTTAGGTCAGGATTAATAAGAATAAATAGCAGTTTACAGCCGTAAAAGAAAGAGAGAGACGAAAATTAAACAACTTTTACAATCATTATTTTTGCTATTACGTAGTTGGGATTAATTGCTAAACATTGTTAATTTTCGGCTCTTTCCCTCATCCTGACTTTGTTGCCTTGCACAGAGCATAACTAGAGCTACAGATTACGGATTTTGGTGATCTTGCTGTCTCTAGAAAGATAAGGACGAGACCTACAATTTCAGGTTTCACAGGAATTGTCAAATTAGGCCAAAATCAAGGCTAAATTGGGTTCCGAGTTCTCTGGCGCGGATCAGTGTGCAGTCCATGATGTTCCTTCACTTAAATGGGCCTGACTTACTCATCTTAAGCCCAATTAAGGCATATGATACCTTGTTGGAAAGCTTATTCAGAGGCGCTTAATTTGGTCTAGGGTTAGGTCAGGATTAATAAGAATAAATAGTAGTTTACAGCCGCACAAGACAGAGAGATACGGAAATTAGACAACTTTTACAATCATTATTTTTGCTTTTACATTATTGGGCTTAATTGCTAAACATTGTTAATTTTCGGATTTTCCACTCATCCTGACCTTGTAGCCTTGCGCAGAGCATAACTAGAGCTACAGATATCAGATTTTGGTGATCCTGATGTCCCTAGAAAGATAAGGAAGAGACCTACAATTTCAGGTGTCACAAAATTGTCAAAATAGGCCAAAATCAAGGCTAAATTTGGTCCCGTGTTCTCAGGTGCGGATGAGTGTGCAGTCCATGATGTTCCTTCACATAAATGGGCCTAACTTACTCATCTTAAGCCCAATTAAGGAATATGATACCTTGTTGGAAAGCTTATTCAGAGGCACATAATTTGGTCTAGGGTTAGGTCAGGATTAATAAGAATAAATAGCAGTTTACAGCCGCACAAGCCAGAGAGAGATGGAAATTAGACAACTTTTACAATCATTGTTTTTGCTTTTAAATTATTGGGCTTAATTGCTAAACATTGTTAATTTTCGGATTTTTCACTCATCCTGACCTTGTAGCCTTGCGCAGAGCATAACTAGAGCTACATATATCGGATTTTGTTGATCTTGTTGTCCCTAGAAAGATAAGGAGGAGACCTACAATTTCAGGTTTCATTAGAATTGTCAAGTTGGGCCAAAATCAAGGCTAAATTGGGTCCCGAGTTCTCTGGCGCGGATCAGTGTGCAGTCTATGTTGTTCCTTCACTTAAATGGGGCTAACTTACACATCTTAAGCCCAATTAATGCATATGTTACCTTGTTGGAAAACTTATTCAAAGGCCTTTAATTTTGTCTAGGGTTAGGTCAGGATTGATAAGCAGAAATAGCAGTTTACAGCCGCACAAGCAAGAGAGAGACGGAAATTAGACAACTTTTTCAATCATTGTTTTTGCTTTTACATAATTGGGCTTAATTGCTAAACATTGTTAATTTTGGATTTTTCACTCATCCTGACCTTGTTGCCTTGCGCAGAGCATAACTTGAGCTACAAATATCAGATTTTGGTGATCTTTTTCTCCCTAGATATAAAAGGAAGAGACCTACAATTTCGGGTTTCACAAGAATTGTCAAATTATGCCAAAATCAAGGCTAAATTGGGTCCCGAGTTCTCTGCGCGGATCACTGCGCAGTCCATGATGTTCCTTCATTTAAAGGGGCATTCCTTACTCATCTTAAGCCCAATTAAGGCATATGATACCTTGTTGGAAAGCTTATTCAGAGGCACATAATTTGGTCTAGAGTTAGGTCAGGATTAATAAGATTAAATAGCAGTTTATAGCCTCACAAGCCAGAGAGAGACAGAAATTAGACAACTTTTACAATCATTGTTTTTGGTTTAACATTATTGGGCTTAATTGGGCTTAATTGCTAAACATTGTTAATTTTCGGATTTTTCACTCATCCTGACCTTGTAGCCTTGCGCACAGCATAACTAGAGCAACAGATATCGTATTTGGGTGATCTTGTTGTCCCTAGAAACATAAGGAAGAGACCTTCAATTTCAGTTTTCACAAGAATTGTGAAATTAAGCCCAAATAAGGCAAAATTGGGTCCCGAGTTCTTTGGCGCGGATCAGTGCCTAGACCATGATGTTCCTTCACTTAAATGGGCCTACCTTACTCATCTTTAGCCCAATTAAGGCATACGATACCTTGTTGGAAAGCTTATTCGGAGGCCCTAAATTTGGTTTAGGGATTGGTCAGGATTAATAAGCATAAATAGAAGTTTACAGCCGAACAATCCAGAGAGAGACGAAAATTGGATAACTTTTACAATCATTGTTTTTGCTTTTACATAATTGGGCTTAATTGCTAAACAATGTTAATTTTTAAATTTTTCACTCATCCTGAACTTGTTGCCTTGTACAGTGCATAACTAGAGCTACAAATATCGGATTTTTGTGATCTTTGTTCCCTAGAAAGATAAGGAAGAGACCTACAATTTCAGGTTTCACAAGAATTGTCAAATTAGGCCAAAATCAAGGCTAAATTGGGTCCCGAGTTCTCTGGCACCGATCATTGCGCAGTCCACGATGTTCCTTCACTTAAATGGGACTAACTTACTCATCTTAAGCCCAATTAAGGCATATGATACCTTGTTGGAAAGCTTATTCAGAGGCCCTTAATTTGGTCTTGAGTTCAGCCAGGATTAATGAGCATAAATAGCAGTTTACAGCCGCACAAGCCAGAGAGAGACAGAAATTAGTCAACTTTTACATTCATTGTTTATGCTTTTACATTATTGGGCTTAATTGCTAAACATTGTTAATTTTCGGATTTTTCACTCATCCTGACCTTGTTGCTTTGCTCAGGGCATAACTAGAGCTACATAAATCGGATTTTGGTGATCTTGCTGTCCCTAGAAAGAAAAGGAAGAGACCTACAATCTCAGGTGTCACAAGAATTGTCAAATTAGGCCAAAATCAAGGCTAAATTGGGTCCCGAGTTCTCTGGCGCGGATGAGTATGCAGTCCATGATGTTCCTTCACTTAAATGGGTCTAACTTACTCATCTTAAGCCCAATTAATGCATATGTTACCTTGTTGGAAAACTTATTCAAAGGCCCTTAATTTTGTCTCCGGTGAGGTCAGGATTGATAAGCATAAATAACATTTTACAGCCGCACAAGTCAGAGAGAATGGAAATTAGACAACTTTTAAAATCATTGTTTTTGCTTTTACATTATTGGGCTTAATTGCTAAACATTGTTAATTTTCGGATGTTTCACTCATCCTGACCTTGTGGCCGTGCGCAGAGCATAACTAGAGCTACAGATATCGGATTTTGGTGATCTTGCTGTCCCTAGAAAGATAAGGAAGATACCTACAATTTCAGGTTTCACAAGAATTGTCAAATAAGGCCAAAATCAAGGCTAAATTGGGTCCCGAGTTCTCTGGCACGGATCAGTGTGTAGTCCACGATGTTCCTTCACTTAAATGGGCCTATCTTACTCATCTTAATCCCAATTAAGTCATATGATGCCTTGTTAGAAAGCTTATTCAGAGGCCCTTAATTTGGTCTAGGGTTAGGTCACGATTAATAAGCATAAGTAGCAGTTTACAGCTGCACAAGCCAGAGAGAGACGTAAATTAGACAACATTTACAATCATTGTTTTTGCTTTTACGTAATTGGGCATAATTGCTAAACATTGTTAATTTTCGGATATTTCACTCATCCTGTCCTTGTTGCCTTGCGCAGAGCATAACTTGAGCTACAAATATCAGATTTTGGTGATCTTGTTGTCCCTAGAAAGAAAAGGAAGAGACCTACAATTTCAGGTTTCACAAGAATTGTCAAATTATCACAAAATAAAGGCTAAATTGGGTCCCGAGTTCTCTGGTACGGATCAGTGCGCAGTCCATGAAGTTCCTTCACTTTAATGGGACTAACTTACTCATCTTATGTCCAAATAAGGTATATGATACCTTGTTGGAAGGCTTATTCAGAGGCCCTTAATTTGGTCTAGGGCTAAGTCAGGATTAATAAGCATAAATAGCAGTTTACAGCCGCACAAGTCAGAGAGAGACGGAAATTAGACAACTTTTACAATCATTGTTTTAAAGATAAGGAAGAGATCTACAATTTCAGGTTTCACAAGAATTATCAAAATAGGCCAAAATCAAGGCTAAATTGGGTCCCGAGTTCTCTGCACGGATCAATGCGCAGTCCATGATGTTCCTTCACTTAAATGAGCCTAACTTACACATCTTAAGCCCAATTAAGGCATATGATACCTTGTTGGAAAGCTTATTCAGAGGCACATAATTTGGTCTAGGGTTAGGTCAGGATTAATAAGAATAAATAGCAGTTTACAGTCGCACAAGCCAGAGAGAGACGAAAATTAGATTACTTTTACAATCATTGTTTTTGCTTTTACATTATTGGGCATAATTGGGCTTAATTGCTTAACGTTGTTAATTTTTGGAATTTTCACTTATCCTGACCTTGTAGCCTTGCGCAGAGCATAACTAGGGCTACCGATATCGGATTTTGGTGATATTATTGTCCCTAGAAAGAAAAGGAAGAGACCTACAATTTCAGGTTTCACAAGAATTGTCAAATTAGGCCAAAATCAAGGCTAAATTGGGTCCCGAGTTCTCTGGCGTGGATGAGTGTGCAGTCCATGATGTTCCTTCACTTAAATGGGGCTAACTTACACATCTTAAGCCCAATTAATGCATATGTTACCTTGTTGGAAAACTTATTCAAAGGCCCTTAATTTGGTCTAGGGTTAGGTCAGGATTGATAAGCAGAAATAATAGTTTACAGCCGCACAAGCCAGAGAGATGGAAATTAGACAACTTTTACAATCATTGTTTTTGCTTTTACATTATTGGGCTTAATTGCTAAACATTGTTAATATTCGGATTTTTCACTCATCCTGACCTTATTGCCTTGCGCAAAACATAACTATAGCTACAGAAATCGGATTTTGGTGATCTTGCTATCCCTAGAAAGAAAAGGAAGAGACCTACAATTTCAGGTTTCACAAGAATTGTCAAATTATGCCAAAATCAAGGCTAAATTGGGTCCCGAGTTCTCTGGCTCGTATGTGTGCGGAGTCCATCATGTTCCTTCACTTAAATGGGGCAAACTAACTCATCATAAGCCCAATTAATGCATATGATACCTTGTTGGAAAACGTATTCAAAGGCCCTTAATTTGGTCTCGGGTCAGGTCAGGATTCATAAGTATAAATAGCAGTTTACATGCACAAGCCAGAGAGAGACGGAAATTAGATAACTTTTACAATGATTGTTTTTGCTTTTACATTGTTGGGTTTAATTGGGCTTAATTGCTAAACATTGTTAATTTTCGGATTTTTCACTCATCCTGATCTTGTTGCCTTGCGCAGAGCATAACTAGAGCTACAAATATCGGATTTTGGTGATATTGTTGTCCCTAGAAAGACAAGGAAGAGACCTACAATTTCAGGTTTCACAAGAATTGTCAAATTAGGCCAAAATCGAGACTAAATTGGGTCCCGCGTTCTCTGGCAAGGATGACTGCGCAGTCCATGATATTCCTTCACTTAAATGAGGCAAACTAACTCATCTTTAGGCCAATTAAGGCAAATGATACCTTGTTGGAAAGCTTATTCAGAGGCCCTAAATTTGGTTTAGGGTTTGGTCAGGATTAATAAGCATAAATAGAAGTTTACACCCGAACAATCCAGAGAGAGACGAAAATTGGACAACTTTTACAATCATTGTTTTTGCTTTTACATAATTGGGCTTAATTGCTAAACAATGTTAATTTTTGAATTTTTCACCCATCCTGAACTTGTTGCCTTGTACAGCGCATAACTAGAGCTAAAAATATCGGATTTTTGTGATCTTTGTTTCCCTAGAAAGCTAAGGAAGAGACCTACAATTTCAGGTTTCACAAGAATTGTCAAATTAGGCCAAAATCAAGGCTAAATTGGGTCCTGAGTTCTCTGGCACGGATCAGTGCACAGTCCACGATGTTCCTTCACTTAAATGGGACTAACTTACTCATCTTAAGCCCAATTAAGGCATATGATACCTTGTTGGAAAGCTTATTCAGAGGCCCTTAATTTGGTCTTGGGTTAGGCCAGGATTAATGAGCATAAATAGTAGTTTACAGCCGCACAAGCCAGAGAGAGACAGAAATTAGTCAACTTTTACATTCATTGTTTTTGCTTTTACATTATTGGGCTTAATTGCTAAACATTGTTAATTTTCGGATTTTTCACTCATCCTGACCTTGTTGCTTTCCTCAGGGCATAACTAGAGCTACAAAAATCTGATTTTGGTGATCTTGCCGTCCCTAGAAAGATAAGGAAGAGACCTACAATCTCAGGTGTCACAAGAATTGTCAAATTAGGCCAAAATCAAGGCTAAATTGGGTCCCGAGTTCTCTGGCGCTGATGAGTGTGCAGTCCATGATGTTCCTCCACTTAAATGGGTTTAACTTACTCATCTTAAGCCCAATTAATGCATATGTTACCTTGTTGGAAAACTTATTCAAAGTCCCTTAATTTTGTCTCGGGTGAGGTCAGGATTGATAAGCATAAATAACAGTTTACAGCCGCACAAGTCAGAGAGAGATGGAAATTAGACAACTTTTAAAATCATTGTTTTTGCTTTTACTTTATTGGGCTTAATTGCTAAACATTGTTAATTTTCGGATGTTTCACTCATCCTGATCTTGTTGCCTTGCGCAGAGCATAACTAGAGCTACAGATATCGGATTTTGGTGATCTTGCTGTCCCTAGAAAGATAAGGAAGATACCTACAATTTCAGGTTTTACAAGAATTGTCAAATTAGGCCAAAATCAAGGCTAAATTGGGTCCCGAGTTCTCTGGTACGGATCAGTGCGCAGTCCATGATGTTCCTTCACTTAAATGGGCCTAACTTACCCATTTTATGTCCAAATAAGGTATATGATACCTTGTTGGAAAGCTTATTCAGAGGTCCTTAATTTGGTCTAGGGCTAAGTCATGATTAATAAGCATAAATAGCAGTTTACAGCCGCACAAGCCAGAGAGAGACGGAAATTAGACAACTTTTACAATCATTGTTTTAAAGATAAGGAAGAGATCTACAATTCCAGGTATCAAAAGAATTGTCAAATTAGGCCAAAATCAAGGCTAAATTGGGTCCCGAGTTCTCTGCACGGATCAATGCAAAGTCCATGATGTTCCTTCACTTAAATGATCCTAACTTACACATCTTAAGCCCAATTAAGGCATATGATACCTTGTTGGAAAGGTTATTCAGAGGCACCTAATTTGGTCTAGGGTTAGGTCAGGATTAATAAGAATAAATAGCAGTTTACAGTCACACAAGCCAGAGAGAGACGAAAATTAGATTACTTTTACAATCATTGTTTTTGCTTTTACATTATTGGGCATAATTGGGTTTAATTGCTAAACGTTGTTAATTTTTGGATTTTTCACTCACCCTGACCTTGTAGCCTTGCGCAGAGCATAACTAGAGCTACCGATATCGGATTTTGGTGATATTATTGTCCCTAGAAAGAAAAGGAAGAGACCTACAATTTCAGGTTTCACAAGAATTGTCAAATTAGGCCAAAATCACGGCTAAATTGGGTCCCGAGTTCTCTGGCGCGGATGAGTGTGCAGTCCATGATGTTCATTCACTTAAATGGGGCTAATTTACACATCTTAAGCCCAATTATTACATATGTTACCTTGTTGGAAAGCTTATTCAGAGGCCTTTAATTTGGTCTAGGGTTAGGTCATGATTAATAAGCATAAATAGCAGTTTACAGCCGCACAAGACAGAGAGAGACGTAAATTAGACAACTATTACAATCATTGTTTTTGCCTTTACATTATTGGGCTTAATTGCTAAACATTGTTAATTTTCGGATTTTTTACTCATCCTGACCTTGTTGCCTTGCACAGAGCATCACTTAAGATACATATATCGGATTTTTGTGATCTTGCTGTCCCTAGAAAGAAAAGGAAGATACCTACAATTTCATGTTTCACAAGAATTATCAAATTATCCCAAAATCAATGCTAAATTGGGTCCCGAGTTCTCTGGTACGTATCAGTGCGCAGTCCATGATGTTCCTTCACTTAAATGGGCCTAACTTACTCATCTTAAGCCCAATTAAGGCATATGATACCTTGTTGGAAAGCTTATTCAGAGGCCCATAATTTGGTCTAGGGTTAGGTCAGGATTAATATGCATAAGTAGCAGTTTACAGCCGCACAAGCCAGAGAGAGACGGAACTTAGACACCTTTTACAATCATTGTTTTTGCTTTTACATTATTGGACTTAATTGCTAAACATTGTTAATTTTTGGATATTTCACTCATCCTGACCTTGTTGCCTTGCGCAGAGCATAACTTGAGCTACAGATATCAGATTTTGGTGATCTTGTTGTCCCTAGAAAGAAAAGGAAGAGACCTAGAATTTCAGGTTTCACAAGAATTGTCAAATTTACACAAAATAAAGGCGAAATTGGGTCCCGAGTTCTCTGGAATGGATCAGTGCGCAGTCCATGATGTTCCTTCACTTAAATTGACCTAACTTACTCATCTTAAGTCCAAATAAGGTATATGATACCTTGTTGGAAAGCTTATTCAGAGGCCCTTAATTTGTTCTTGGGTTAAGTCAGGATTAATAAGAATAAATACCAGTTTACAGCCGCACAAGCCAGAGAGAGACGGTAATTAGACAACTTTCACAATCATTGTTTTAAAGATAAGGAAGTGACCTACAATTTCAGGTTTCACAAGAATTGTCAAATTAGGCCAAAATCAAGGCTAAATTGGGTCCCGAGTTCTCTACGCGGATCAGTGTGCAGTCCATGATGTTCCTTCACTTGAATGAGCTTAACTTACACATCTTAAGCCCAATTAAGGCATATGATACCTTGTTGGAAAGCTTATTCAGAGGCCCTTAATTTGGTCCAGGGTTAGGTCAGGATTGATAAGCAGAAATAACAGTTTACAGCCGCACAAGCCAGAGAGAGATGGAAATTAGACAACTTTTACAATCATTGTTTTTGCTTTTACATTATTGGGCTTAATTGCTAAACATTGTTAATTTTCGGATTTTTCACTCATCCTCACCTTGTTGCCTTGCGCAGAGCATAACTACAGCTACAGAAATCGGTTTTGGTGATATTACTGTCCCTAGAATGAAAAGGAAGAGACCTACAATTTCAGGTTTCACAAGAATTGTCAAATTATGCCAAAATCAAGGCTAAATTGGGTCCCGAGTTCTCTGGCTCGTATGAGTGCGGAGTCCATGATGTTCCTTCACTTAAATGGGGCTAACTTACTCATCTTTAGCCCAATTAAGTCATATGATACCTTGTTAGAAAACTTATTCAGAGGCCCTTAATTTGGTCTAGGGTTAGGTTAGGATTAATAAGCATAAACAGCAGTTTACAGACGCACAAGATAAAGAGAGACGTAAATTAGACAACTTTTACAATCATTGTTTTTGCTTTTACATTATTGGGCTTAATTGCTATACATTGTTAATTTTCGGATTTTTTACTCATCCTGACCTTGTTGCCTTGCACAGAGCATCATTTGAGATACAGATATCGGATTTTTGTGATCTTGTTATCCCTAGAAAGAAAAGGAAGAGACCTACAATTTCATGTTTCACAAGAATTATCCGATTATCCCAAAATCAAGGCTAAATTGGGTCCCGAGTTCTCTGGTACGTATCTGTGCGCAGTCCCTGATGTTCCTTCACTTAAATGGGCCTAACTTACTCATCTTAAGCCCAATTAAGGCATATGATACCTTGTTGGAAAGCTTATTCAGAGGCCCTTAATTTGGTCTAAGGGTTAGGTCAGGATTAATAAGCATAAGTAGCAGTTTACAGCCGCACAAGCCAGAGAGAGACGAAAATTAGACAACTTGTACAATCATTGTTTTAAAGATAAGGAAGAGACCTACAATTTCAGGTTTCACAAGAATTGTCAAATTAGGACAAAATCAAGGCTAAATTGGGTCCCGAGTTCTCTGCGCGGATCAGTACGCAGTCCATGATGTTCCTTCACTTAAATGAGCCTAACTTACACATCTTAAGCCCAATTAAGGCATATGATACCTTGTTGGAAAGCTTATTCAGAGGCACATAATATGGTCTAGGGTTAGGTCAGGATTAATAAGAATAAATAGCAGTTTACAGCCGCACAAGCCAGAGAGAGACAGAAATTAGACAACTTTTACAATCATTGTTTTTGCTTTTACATTATTGGGCTTAATTGGGCTTAATTGCTAAACATTGTTAGTTTTCGGATTTTTCACTCATCCTGACCTTGTAGCCTTGCGCAGAGCATAACTAGAGCTACATATATCGGATTCTGGTGATCTTGCTGTCCCTAGAAAGATAAGGAAGAGACCTACAATTTAAGGTTTCACAAAATTGTCAAATTAGGCCAAAATCAAGACGAAATTGGGTTCCGAGTTCTCTGGCGCGGATGTGGTCCATGATGTTCATTCACTTAAATGGGCCTACCTTACTCATCTTAAGCCCAATTAAGGCATATGATACCTTGTTGTAAAGCTTATTCATAAGCCCTTATTTTTTTCTAGGATTAGGTCAGGATTAATAAGAATAAATAGCCGTTTACAGTCGCACTAGGCAGAGAGAGACGGAAATTAGACAACTTTTACAATCATTGTTTTCGCTTTTACAATATTGGGCATAATTGGGCTTAATTGCTAAACATTGTTAATTTTTGGATTTTTCACCCATCCTGACCTTGTAGCCTTGCGCAGAGCATAATTACAGCTACAAATATCGGATTTTGGTGATCTTGTTGTCCCTAGAAAGATAAGGAAGAGACCTACAATTTCAGGTTTCACAAGAATTGTCAAATTAGGCCAAAATCAAGGGTAAATTGGGTCGCGTGTTCTCTGGCACAGATCAGTGTGTAGTCCACGATGTTCCTTCACTTAAATGGGCCTAACTTACTCATATTAAGCCCAATTAAGGCATATGATACCTTGTTGGAAAGCTTATTCAGAGGCCCTTAATTTTGTCTAGGGTTAGGTCAGGATTAATAAGCATAAATAGTAGTTTAATGCCGCACAAGCAAAAGAGAGACGGAAATTAGAAAAATTTTACAATCATTGTTTTTGCTTTTACGTAATTGGGCATAATTGCTAAACATTGTTAATTTTTGGATTTTTCACCCATCCTGACTTTGTTGCCTTGCACAGAGCATAACTAGAGCTATATAATACGGATTTTGGTGATCTTGCTGTCCCTAGAAAAAAAAGGAAGAGACCTACAATTTCAGGTTTCACTAGAATTGTCAAATTATCCCAAAATCAAGGCTAAATTGGGTCCCGAGTTCTCTGGTATGGATCAGTGCGCAGTCCATGATGTTCCTTTACTTAAATGGGCCTAACTTACTCATCTTAAGCCCAATTAAGGTATATCATTCCATGTTGGAAAACTTATTCAGAGGCCCTTAATTTGGTCTAGGGTTTGGTCATGATTAATAAGCATAAATAGCAGTTTACAGCCGCACAAGCCGGAGACAGACGGAAATTAGACAACTTTTACAATCATTGTTTTAAAGATAAGGAAGAGACCTACAATTTCAGGTTTCACAATAATTGTCAAATTATGCCAAAATCAAGGCTAAATTGGGTCCCGAGTTCTCTCCGCGGATCAGTGCGCAGTCCATGATGTTCCGTCACTTAAATGGGCATAACTTTCACATCTTAAACCCAATTAAGGCATATGATACCGTGTTGGAAAGATTATTCAGAGGCACATAATTTGGTCTACGGTTAGGTCAGGTTTAACAAGAATAAATAGCAGTTTACAGCAGCAAGAGCCAGAGAGAGATGGAAATTAGATAACTTTTTACAATCATTGTTTTTGCTTTTACATTATTGGGCTTAATTGGGCTTAATTGCTAAACGTTGTCAATTTTTGGATTTTTCACTCATCCTGACCTTGTACCCTTGCGTAGAGCATAACTAGAGCTACAGATATCGGATTTTGGTGATCTTGATGTCCCTAGAAAGATAAGGAAGAGACCTACAATTTCAGGTTTCACAAGAATTGTCAAATTAGGCCAAAATCAAGGCTAAATTGGGTCCCGAGTTCTCTGGCGTGGATCAGTGTGCAGTCCATGATGTTCCTTCACATAAATGGGCCTAACTTACTCATCTTAAGCCCAATTAAGGATTATGATACCTTGTTGGAAAACTTATTCAGAGGCCCTTAATTTGGTCTAGGGTTAGGTCAGTATTAATAAGCATATATAGTAGTTTACAGCCGCACAAGCCAGAGAGAGACGAAAATTAGACAACTTTTACAACCATTGTTTTTGCTTTTCCAATATTTGGCTTAATTGCTAAACATTGTTAATTTTCGGATTTTTCACTCATCCTGACATTGTTGCCTTGTGCAGAGAATAACTAGAGCTACAGATATCGTATTTTGGTGATCTTGCTGTCCCTAGAAAGATAAGGAAGACACCTACAATTTCCGTTTTCACAAGAATTGTCAAATTAAGCCAAAATCAAGGCTAAATTGGGTCCTGAGTTCTCCGGCGCGGATTAGTACGCAGTCCATGATATTCCTTCACTTAAATGGGACTAACTTACTCATCTTAAGCACAATTAAGGCATATGATACTTTGTTGGAAATCTTATTCAGAGGCCCTTAATTTGGTCCAGGGTTAGGTCAGGAATAATATGCATAAATAGCAGTTTACAGCCGCACAAGCCAGAGAGACGAAAATTAGACAACTCTTACAATCGTTGTTTTTGCTTTTACATAATTGGGCTTAATTGCTAAACAATGTTAATTTTCTAATTTTTCACTCATCCTGAGCTAGTTGCCTTGAACAGAGCATAACTAGAGCTACATATATCGGATTTTGGTGATTTTTGTTTCCCAAGAAAGATAAGGAAGTGAGCTACAATTGCAGGTTTCACAAGAATTGTCAAATTAGGACAAAATCAAGGCTAAATTGGGTCCCGAGTTCTCTGGTTCGGATCGGTGCGCAGTCCATGATGTTCCTTCACTTAAATGGGCCTAACTTACTCATCTTAAGCCCAATTAAAGCATATGATACCTTGTTGGAAAGCTTATTCAGAAACCCTTAATTTGGTCTAGGGTTAGGTCTGGATTAATAAGCATAAATAGCAGTTTAAAGTCGCACAAGCCAGAGATAGATGGAAATTAGACAACTTTTACAATCATTGTTTTTGCTTTTACATTATTGTGCTTAATTGGGCTTAATTGCTAAAAATTTTGTTAATTTTCGGATTTTTCACTCATCCCGACTTTGTTATCTCGTGCAGAGCATAACTAGAGCTACAGATATCGGATTTTCGAGATCTTGCTGTCCATAGAAAGATAAGGAAAAGACTACAATTTCAAGTTCCACAAGAATTGTCAAATGAGGCCAAAATCAAGGCTAAATTGGGTCCCGAGTTCTCTGGTGCGGATCGGTGCGCAGTCCATGATGTTCCTTCACTTAAATGGGCCTAACTTACTCATCTTAAGCCCAATTAAGGCATATGATACCTTGTTGGAAAGCTTATTCAGAGGCCCTTAATTTAGACTAGGGTTAGCTCAGGATTAATAAGCATAAATAGCAGTTTGCAGCTGAAAAAACCAGAGAGAGACGGAAATTAGACAACTTTTACAAACATTGTTTCTGCTTTTACATTATCGGGCTTAATATCAAAACATTGTAAATTTTCGGATTTTTCACTCATCCTAACCTTGTTGCCTTGCGCAGAGCAAAACTAGAGCTAAAGAAATCAGATTTTGGTGATCTTGCTGTCCCTAGAAAGATAAGGAAGAGACCTACAATTTCAAGTTGCATAAGAATTGTCAAATTAGGCCAAAATCAAGCCTAAGTTGGGTTACGAGTTCTCTGGCACGTCTCAGTGCGCACTACATGAAGTTCCTTCACTTAAATAGGCCTAACTTACTCATCTTAAGCCCAATTAAGGCATATGATACCATGTTGGAAAGCTTATTGGGAAGCCCTTAATTTGGTCTAGGGTTAGTTCTGGACTAATAAGCATAAATAGCAATTTACAGGCGCACAAACCTGAGAAAGACAAATTAGACAACCGTTACAATCATTGTTTTAATGATAAGGAAGAGACCTACAATTTCAAGTTTCACAAGAATTGTCAAATTAACCAAAAATCAAGGCTAAATTGGGTCCCGAATTCTCTGGTGCGGATCAGTGTGCAGTCCATGATGTTCCTTCACTTAAATGGGCCTAACTTACTCATCTTAAGCCCAATTAAGGCAAATGATACCTTGTTGGAAAGCTTATTCAGAGGCCCCTAATGTTGTCTAGGGTTAGGTCAAGATTAACAAGCATAAATAGCAGTGTACAGACGCAAAATCTAGAGAGAGACAAAAATTAGAGAACTTTTACAATCATTGTTGTTGCTTTTACATTATTGGGCTTAATTGCAAAACATTGTTAATTTTCGGATTTTTCACTCATCCAGACCTTGTTGCCTTGCGTAGAGCATAACTGGAGCTACAGAAATCCGATTTTGGTGATCTTGCTGTCCCTAAAAAGATAAGGAGGAGACCTACAATCTCAGGTTTCACAGGAATTGTCAAATTAGGCCATAATCAAGGCTAAATTGGCTCCCGAGTTCTCTGAAGCGGATCAGTGCACAGTCCATGTTGTTCATTCACTTAAATGGCCCTAACTTACTCATCTTAAGCCCAAATAAGGCGTATGATACCTTGTTGGAAAGCTTATTCAGAGGACCTTAATTTGGTCTAGGGTTACGTTAGGATTAATAAGCATAAATAGCAGTTTACTGCTGCACAAGACAGAGAGAGATGGAAATTAGACAACTTTTACAATCATTGTTTTTGCTTTTACATTGTTGGGCTTAATTGGGCTTAATTGCTAAACATTGTAAATTTTCGAATTTTTCCTTCATCCTAACCTTGTTGCCTTGCGTAGAGCATAACTAGAGCTACAGTTATTCGGATTTTGGTGATCTTATTGTCCCTAGTAAGATAAGGAAAAGACCTACAATTTCAGGTTTCATAAGAATTGTCAAATTAGGCCAAAATCAAGGCTAAATTGGGTCCCAAGTTCTCTGGCGCGGATCACTGCGCAGTCCATGATGTTCCTTCACTTAAATGGGCCTCACTTACTCATCTTAAGCCCAATTAAGGCATATGATGCCTTGTTGGAAAGCTTATTCAGAAGCCCTTAATTTTGTCTAGGGTTAGGTCAGTATTAATAAGCATAAATAGTAGTTTACAAGCTCACAAGCCAGAGAAAGGCGGAAATTAGACAACTTTTAAAATCATTGTTTTAATGATCAGGAAGAGACCTACAATTTCAGGTTTCACAAGAATTGTCAAATTTGGGCAAAATCAAGGCTAAATTGGGTCCCGAATTCTCTGGTGCGGATCAGTGTGCAGTCCATGATGTTCCTTCACTTAAATGGGCCTAACTTACTCATCTTAAGCCCAATTAAGGCTTATGATACCTTGTTGGAAAGTTTATTCAAAGGTCCTTAATTTTGTCTAGGGTTGGGTCAGGATTAATAAGAATAAATAGCAGTCTACAACTACAAAAGCTAGCGAGAAACAAAAATTAGACAACTTTTACAATCATTTTTTTTGCTTTTACATTATTGGGCTTAATTGCAAAACATTGTTAATTTTCGGATTTTTCACTCATCCTGACCTTGTTGCCTTGTGCAGAGCATAATTAGAGCTACAGAAATCCGATTTTGGTGATCTTGCTGTCCATAGAAAGATAAGGAGGAGACCTACAATCTCAAGTTTCACATGAATTGTCAAATTAGACCAAAATCAAGGCTAAATTGGATCCCGAGTTCTCTGGCGCGGATCAGTGCGCAGTCCATCATGTTCCTTCACTTAAATGGGCCTAACTTACTCATCTTAAGCCCAATTAAGGCATATGATACCTTGTTGGAAAGCTTATTCAGAGGCCCCTAATTTTGTCTAGGGTTAGGTCAAGATTAAAAGGCATAAATAGCAGTTTACAGCACAAAATCTAGAGAGAGACAAAAATTAGACAACTTATACAATCATTGTTGTTGCTTTTACATTATTGGGCTTAAATGCAAAACATTGTTAATTTTCGGATTTTTCACTCATCCTGACCTTGTTATCTTGCGCAGAACATAACTAGAGCTACAGAAATCCGATTTTGGTGATCTTGTTGTCCCTAGAAAGATTAGGAGGAGACCTACAATCTCAGGTTTCGCAGGAATTGTCAAATTAGGCCAAAATCAAGGCTAAATTTGCTCCTGAGTTCTATGACACGGATCAGTGCGCAGTCCATGATGTTCTTTCACTTAAATGGGCCTAACTTACTCATCTTAAGCCTAAATAAGGCGTATGATACCTTGTTGGAAAGCTTATTCAGAGGCCCTTAATTTGGTCTAGGGTTAGGTCAGGATTAATAAGGAAAAATAGCAGTTTACTGCTGGACAAGCCAGAGAGAGACGGAAATTAGACAACTTTTACAATCATTGTTTTTGCTCTTACACTATTGGGCTTAATTGGGTTTAATTGCTAAAGATTGTTAGTTTTCGAATTTTTCCTTCATCCTAACATTGATACCTTGCACAGAGCATAACTGGAGCTACAGATATCGAATTTTGGTGATCTTGCTGTCCCTAGTAAGATAAGGAATAGACCTACAATTTCAGGATTCATAAGAATTGTTAAATTAGGCCAAAATCAATGCTAAATTGGGTCCCGAGTTCTCTGGCGTGGATCAGTGCGCAGTCCATGATGTTCCTTCACTTAAATGGGCCTAAATTACTCATCTTAAGCCCAATTAAGGCATATGATACCTTGTTGGAAAGCTTATTCAGAGGCCCTTAATTTGGTCTAGGGTTAGGTCAGGATTAATTAGCATAAAAAGCAGTTTACAGCAGCACAAGCCAGAGAGAGACGAAAATTAGACAACTTTTACAATCATTGTTTTTGCTTTTAAATTATTGGGCTGAATTGCTAAACATTGTCAATTTTCGGATTTTTCACTCATCCAGACCTTGTTGCCTTGCGCAGAGCATAACTTGAGCTACAGATATCGGATTTGGGTGATCTTGTTGTCCCTAGAAATATAAGGAAGAGACCTACAATTACAGGTGTCACAATAACTGTCCAATTAGGCCAAAATCAAGGTTAAATTGGGTCCCGAGTTCTTTGACGTGGATCAGTGTGCAGTCCATGATGTTCCTTCACTTAAATGGGCCTAACTTACTCATCTTAAGCCCAATTATGGCATATGATACCTTGTTGGAAAGCTTATTCATATGCCCTTAATTTCGCCTACGGTTAGGTCAGGATTAATATGCATACATAGCAGTTTAAAGCCGTACAAGCCAGAGAAAGACGGAAATTAGACAACTTTTACAATCATTATTTTTGCTTTTACATTATTTGGCTTAATTGGGCTTAGTTGCTAAACATTGTTAATTTTAAGATTTTTCACTCATCTTGACCTTGTTGCCTTGCACAGAGCATAACTCGAGCTACAGATATCGGATTTTGGTCATCTTGCTGTCCCTAGAAAGATAAGGAAGAGACCTACAATTTCGGGTGTCACAAAAATTGTAAAATTTGGCCAAAATCAAGGCTAAATTGGGTCACGAGTTCTCTGACGCGGATCTGTGGACAGTCCATGATGCTCCTTTACTTAAATGGGCCTAACTTACTCATGTTAAGCCCAATTAAGGCATATGATACCTTGTTGGAATGTTTACTCAGAGGCGCTTAATTTGGTCTACGGTTAGGTCAGGATTAATAAGGATAAATAGCAGTATACAGCCGCACAAGCTAGAGAGAGACGGAAATTAGACAACTTTTACAATCATTGTTTTTGCTTTTACATTATTGGGCTTAATTGCTAAGCATTGTTAATTTTCGTATTATTCACTCATCCTAACCTTGTTGCCTTGCGCAGAGCATAACTCGAGCTACAGATATCGGATTTTGGTGATCTTGTTGTCCCTAAAAAGATAAGGAATAAATCTACAATTTTAAGTTCACAAGAATTGTCAAATTAGGCCAAAATCAAGGCTAAATTGGGTCCCGAGTTCTCTGGCGTGGATCAGTGCGCAATCCATGATGTTCCTTCACTTAAATGGGCCTAACTTACTCATCTTAAGCCCAATTAAGGCATATGACACCTTGTTGGAAAGCTTAATAAGAAGCCCTTAATTTGGTCTTGGTCTAGGTTAGGATTAATAAGCATAAATAGCAGTTTACAGCCGCACAAGCTAGAGAGAGACGAAAATTAGACAACTTTTACAATCATTGTTTTTGCTTTTACATTATTGAGCTTAATTGCTAAGCATTGTTAATTTTTGTGTTATTCACTCATCCTAACCTTGTTGTTTGCGTAGAGCATAACTCGAGCTACAGATATCGGATTTTGGTGATCTTGTTGTCCCTAAAAAGATAACGAATAAACCTACAATTTTAGGTTCACAAGAATTGTAAAATTAGGCCAAAATCAAGGCTAAATTGGGTCCCGAGTTCTCTGGCGTGGGTCAGTGCGCAATCCACGATGTTCCTTCACTTAAATGGGCCTAACTTACTCATCTTAAGCCCAATTAAGGCATATGACACCCTGTTGGAAAGCTTAATAAGAAGCCCTTAATTTGGTCTAGGTCTAGGTTAGGATTAATAAGCATAAATAGCAGTTTACAGCCGCACAAGCTAGAGAGAGACGGAAATTAGACAACTTTTACAATCATTGTTTTTGTCTATTACATTACAGGGCTTAATTGCTAAGCATTGTTAATGTTCGTATTATTCACTCATCCTAACCTTGTTGCCTTGTGCAGAACATAACTCGAGCTACAAATATCGGATTTTGGTGATGTTGCTATCCCTAGAAAGATAAGGAAGAGACCTACAATTTCTGGTGCACAAGAATTGTCAAATTAGGTCAAAATCAAGGCTAAATTGTGTCCCGAGTTCTCTGGCGCGGATCAGTGCATAGTCCATGATTTTCCTTCACTTAAATGGGCCTAACTAACTCATCTTAAGCCTAATTAAGGCATATGATACCTTGTTGGAAAGCTTATTCGGAAGCCCTTAATGTGGTCTAGGGTTAGGTCAGGATTAATAAGCATAAATAGCAGTTTACAGCCGCACAAGTCAGAGAGAGACGAAAATTAGACAACTTTTACAATCATTGTTTTTGCTTTTACATTATTGGGCTTAATTGCTAAGCATTGTTAATTTTCGTATTATTCACTCATCCTAACCTTGTTGCCTTGCGCAGAGCATAACTCGAGCTACAGATATCGGATTTTGGTGATCTTGCAGTCCCTAAAAAGATAAGGAAGAGACCTACAATTTTTGGTTCACAAGAATTGTCAAATTAGGCCAAAATCAAGGCTAAATTGGATCCCGAGTTCTCTGGCGCGGATCAGTGCACAGTCCATGATGTTCCTTCACTTAAATGGGCCTAACTTACTTATCTTAAGCCTAATTAAGGCATATGATACCTTGTTGGAAAGCTTATTCGGAAGCCATTAATGTGGTCTAGTGTTAGGTCAGGATTAATAAGCATAAATAGCTGTTTACTGCCGCACAAGCCAGAGAGAGACGGAAATTAGACAACTTTTATAATCATTGTTTTTGCTTTTACATTATTGGGCTTAATTGCTAAGCATTGTTAATTTTCGTATTATTCACTCATCCTAACCTTGTTACCTTGCGCAGAGCATAACTCGAGCTACAGATATCGGATTTTGGTGATATTGTTGTCCCTAAAAAGATAACGAATATACCTACAATCCATGATGTTCCTTCACATAAATGGGCCTAATTTACTCATCTTAAGCCCAATTAAGGCATATGATACCTTGTTGGAAAGCTTATTCAGAAGCCCTTAATTTGGTCTGGGTCTATGTTAGGATTAATAAGCATAAATAGCAGTTTACAGCCGAACAAGCCAGAGAGAGACGAAAATTAGACAACTTTTACAATCATTGTTTTTGCTTTTACATTATTGGGCTTAATTGCTAAGCATTGTTAATTTTCAGATTTTTCACTCATCCTGACCTTGTTGCCTTGCACAGAGTATAACTCGAGCTACAGATATCGGATTTTGGTCATCTTGCTGTCCCTAAAAAGATAAGGAATAGACCTACAATTTCAGGTTCACAAGAATTGTCAAATTAGGCCAAAATCAAGGCTAAATCGGGTCCCGAGTTCTCTGGCACGGATCAGTGCACAGTCCATGATGTTCTTTCACTTAAATGGGCCTTACCTACTCACCATAAGCCCAATTTTACAATCATTGTTTTTGTCTTGTACATTAAAGGGCTTAATTGCTATGCATTGTTAATGTTCGTATTATTCACTCATCCTAACCTTGTTGCCTTGCGCAGAGCATAACTCGAGCTACAAATATCGGATTTTGGTGATCTTGCTATCCCTAGAAAGATAAGGAAGAGACCTACAATTTCTGGTTCACAAGGATTGTCACATTAGGCCAAAATCAAGGCTAAATTGGGTTCCGAGTTCTCTGGCGCGGATAAGTGCACAGTCCATGATGTTCCTTCACTTAAATGGGCCTAACTTACTCATCTTAAGCCTAATTAAGGCATATGATACCTTGTTGGAAAGCTTATTCGGAAGCCATTAATGTGGTCTAGGGTTAGGTCAGGATTAATAAGCATAAATAGCAGTTTACAGCCGATCAAGCCAGAGAGAGATGGAAATTAGACAACTTTTACAATCATTATTTTTGCTTTTACATTATTGGGCTTAATTGCTAAGCATTGTTAATTTTCGTATTATTCACTCATCCTAACCTTGTTACATTGCGCAGAGCATAACTCGAGCTACAGATATCGGATTTTGGTGATCTTACTGTCCCTAAAAAGATAAGGAATAGACCTACAATTTCAGGTTCACAAGAATTGTCAAATTAGGCCAAAATCAAGGCTAAATCGGGTCCCGAGTTCTCTGGCGCGGATCAGTGCGCAGTCCATGATGTTCCTTCACTTAAATGGGCCTTACCTACTCATCATAAGCCCAATTAAGGCATATGAAACCTTGTTGGAAAGCTTATTTAGAGTCCCTTAATTTGGTCCAGGTTAGGTCAAGATTAATAAGCATAAGTAGCATTTTACAGCCACAAAAGCCAGAAAGAGACAGAAATTAGACAACTTTAACAATCATTGTTTTTGCTTTTAAATTATTGGGCTTATTTGCTAAACATTGTTAATTTTGATTTTTCACTCACCCTGACCTTGTTGCGTTGTGCAGAGCATAACTGGAGCTATAGATATCGGATTTTGGTGACCTTGTTGTCCTTTGAAAGATAAGGAAGAGACCTACAATCTCCGATTTCACAAGAATTGTCAAATTAGGCCAAAATCAAGGTTAAATTGGGTCCCGAGTTCTCTGGCGTGGATTAGTGCGCAGTCCATGATGTTCCTTCACTTAAATGGGCCTAACTTACTCATCTTAAGCCCAAGTAAGGTATATGATACCATGTTGTAAAGCTTATTCAGAGGCCCTTAATTTGGTCTGGGGTTAGGTCAGGATTAATAAGCATAAAAAGAAGTTTACAGCCGCACAAGCCAGAGAGAAACGGAGATTAGACAGCTTTTACAATCATTGTTTTTGCTTTTACATTATTGGTTAATTGCTAAAAAAATTGTTAATTTTCGTATTTTTCACTCATCCTGACCGTGTTGCCTAACTCAGAGCATAACTAAAGCTACATAAATCGGATTTTGGTGATCTTGCTGTCCCTAGAAAGATAAGGAAGAGACCTACAATCTCAGGTTTCATAAGAATTGTCAAATTAGGCCAAAATCAAGTCTAAATTGGGTCCCGAGTTTTCTAGCGCGGATCAGTGCGCAGTCCATGATGTTCCTTCACTTAAATGGGGCTAACTTACTCAACTTAAGCCCAATTAATGCATATGATACCTTGTTGGAAAACTTATTCAAAGGCCCTTAAGTTGGTGTAGGGTTAGGTCAGGATTGATAAGCATAAATAGCAGTTTACAGCCGCACAAGCAAGATTGAGACGGAAATTAGACTACTTTTACAATCATTGTTTTTGCTTTTACATTATTGGGCTTAATTGCTAAACATTGTTAATTTTCGGATTTTTCACTCATCGGGTTTTTCATTTATCCTAACCTTGTTGCCTTGCGTTGAGCATAACTAGAGCTACAGATATCGGATTTTGGTGATCTTGCTGTCCCTAGAAAGATAAGGAAGAGACCTACAATTTCAGGTGTCATAAGAATTGTCAAATTAGGCCAAAATCAAGGCTAAATTGGGTCCCGAGTTCTTTGGCACAGATCAGTGTGCCGTCCATGATGTTCATTCACTTAAATGGGCCTAACTTACTCATCTTAAGCCCAATTAAGGAGTATGATACCTTGTTGGAAAGCTTATTCAGAGGCCCTTAATTTGGTCTAGGGTTATGTTAGGATTAATAAGCATAAATAGCAATTTACAGCCGCACAAGCCAGAGAGAGACGGAAATTAGAAAACTTTTACAATCATTGTTTTTGCTTTTACATTATTGGGCTTAATTGCTAAACATTGTTAATTTTCGGATTTTTCACTCATCCTGACTTTGTTGCCTTGCGTAGAGCATAACTTGAGCTACAGATATCAGATTTTGACGATCTTACTGTCCCTAGAAAGATAAGGAAGAGACCTACAATTTCAGGTTTCACAGGAATTGTCAAATTATCCCAAAATCAAGGCTAAATTGGGTCCCGAGTTCTCTGGTACGGATCCGTACGTAGTCCATGATGTTCCTTCACTTAAATCGGCCTAACTTACTCATCTTAAGACCAATTAAGGCATATGATACATTGTTGGAAGGCTTATTCAGAAGCCCTTAATTTGGTCTAGGGTTTGGTCTAAAATAATAAGTATAAATAGCAGTTTACGACAAACTTTTACAATCATTGTTTTAAAGTTAAGGAAGAGACCTACAATTTCAGGTTTCACAAGAATTGTCAAATTAGGCCAAAATCAAGGCTAAATTGGGTCCCGAGTTCTCTGCGCGGATTAGTGCGCAGTCCATGATGTTCCTTCACTTAAATGAGCCTAACTTACACATCTTAAGCTCAATTAAGGCATATGATACCTTGTTGGAAAGCTTATTCAAAGGCACATAATTTGGTCTAGGGATAGGTCAGGATTAATAAGAATATACAGCAGTTTAAAGCCGTGCAAGCTAGAGAGAGACGGAAATTAGACAACTTTTACAATCATTGTTTTTGCTTTTACATTATTGGGGATAATTGGGCTTAATAGCTAAACATTGTTAATTTTTGGATTTTTCACTCATCCTGACCTAGTAGCCTTGCGCAGAGCATAACTAGAGCTACAGATATCGGATTTTGGTGATCTTGCTGTCCCTAGAAAGATAAGGAAGAGACCTACAATTTCAGGTGTCACAAGAATTGTCAAATTATCCCAAAATCAAGGCTAAAGTGGGTCCCGAGTTCTCTGGCGCGGATCAGTGTGTTGTCCATGATGTTCCTTCACATAAATGGGCCTAACTTACTCATCTTAAGCCCAATTACGGTATATGATACTTTGTTGGAAGGCTTATTCAGAGGCCCTTAATTTGGTCTAGGGTTGGGTATGGAATAATAAGTATAAATAGCAGTTTACGGCCGCACAAGCCCGACAGAGACGGAAATTAGAAAACTTTTACAATCATTGTCAGATTATCCAAAAATCAAGGCTAAATTGGGTCCCGAGTTCTCTGGTACGGATCACTGCGCAGTCCATGATGTTCCTTCACTTAAATGGGCCTAACTTACACATCTTAAGCCCAATTAAGGCATAAGATACCTTGTTGGATAGCTTATTCAGAGACACATAATTTGGTCTTGGGTAAGGTCAGGATTATTAAGAATAAATAGCATTTAACAACCTCACAAGCCAGAGAGAGAGGGAAATTAGACAACTTTTACAATCATTGTTTTTGCTTTTACATTATTGGGCTTAATTACAAAACATTTTTAATTTTCGGATTTTTCACTCATCCTGACCTTGTAGCCTTGCGCAGAGCAAAACTAGAGCTACAGATATCAGATTTTGGTGATCTTGCTGTCCCTAGAAAGAAAAGGAAGAGACCTACAATTTCAGGTTTCACAAGAATTGTCAGATTATCCAAAAATCAACACTAAATTGGGTCCCGAGTTCTCTGGTACGGATCAGTGCGAAGTCATGATGTTCCTTCACTTAAATGGGCCTAACTTACACATCTTAAGCCCAATTAAGGCATAAGATACCTTGTTGTATAGCTTATTCAGAGGCACATAATTTGGTCTTGGGTTAGGTCATGATTATTAAGAATAAATAGCATTTTACTGCCGCACAAGCCAGAGAGAGACGGAAATTAGACAACTTTTACAATCATTGTTTTTGCTTTTACATTATTGGGCTTAATTGCAAAACATTTTTAATTTTCGGATTTTTCACTCATCCAGACCTTGTTGCCTTGCGCAGAGCATAACTTGATACATTAGGTCCCGAGTTCTCTGGTACGGATCCGTGCGCAGTCCATGATGTTCCTTCACTTAAATGGGCCTAACTTACTCATCTTAAGCCCAATTAAGGTATATGATACATTGTTGGAAGGCTTATCCAGAGGCCCTTAATTTGGTCTAGGGTTGGGTCTGGAATAATAAGTATAAATAGCAGTTTACGACCGCACAAGTCAGAGAGAGACGGAAATTAGAAAACTTTTACAATCATTGTTTTAAAGATAAGGAAGAGACTTACAATATCAGGTTTCACAAGAATTGTCAAATTAGGCCAAAATCAAGGCTAAATTGGGTCTCGAGTTATCTGCGCGGATCAGTGCGCAGTCCATGATGTTCCTTCACCTAAATGAGCCTAACTTACACATGTTAAGCTCAATTAAGGCAAATGATACCTTGTTGGAAAGCTTATTCAAAGGCACATAATTTGGTCTAGGGATAGGTCAGGATTAATAAGAATATATAGCAGTTTACAGCCGCGCAAGCCAGAGAGAGACGGAAATTAGACAACTTTTACAATCATTGTTTTTGCTTTTACATTATTGGGCTTAATAGCTAAACATTGTTAATTTTTGGATTTTTCACTCATCATGACCTAGTAGCCTTGCGCGGAGCATAACTAGAGCTACAAATATCGGATTTTGGTGATCTTGCTGTCCCTAGGAAGATAAGGAAGAGACCTACAATTTCAGGTTTCACAAGAATTGTCAAATTAGGCCAAAATCAAGGCTAAATTGGGTCCCGAGTTCTCTGGCGCGGATGAGTGTGCAGTCCATTATGTTCCTTCACTTAAATGGGCCTAACTTACTCATCTTAAGCCCAATTAAGGAATATCATACCTTGTTGGAAAGCTTATTCAGAGGCCCTTATTTTGGTCAAGGGTTAGGTCAAGATTATTAAGCATAAATTGTAGTTTACAGCCGCAAAAGCCAGAAAGTGACAGAAATTAGACAACTTTTACAATCATTGTTTTTGCTTTTACATTATTGGGTTTAATTGCTAAACATTGTTAATTTTTGGATATTTCACTCATCCCGACCTTGTTGCCTTGCGCAGAGCATAACTTGAGCTACAAATATCAGATTTTGGTGATCTTGTTGTCCCTAGAAAGAAAAGGAAGAGACCTACAATTTCATGTGTCACAAGAATTGTCAGACTATCCAAAAATCAAGGCTAAATTGGGTCCCGAGTTCTCTGGTACGAATCAGTGCGCAGTCCATGATGTTCCTTCACTTAAGTGGGCCCAACTTACACATCTTAAGATCAATTAAGGCATAAGATACCTTGTTGGATAGCTTATTCAGAGGCACATAATTTGGTCTTGGGTTAGGTCATTGTTATTAAGAATAAATAGCATTTTACAACCGCACAAGCCAGAGTGAGATGGAAATTAGACAACTTTTACAATCATTGTTTTTGCTTTTACATTATTGGGCTTAATTCCAAAACATTTTTAATTTTCGGATTTTTCACTCATCCTGACCTTGTAGCCTTGCGTAGAGCAAAACTAGAGCTACAGATATCAAATTTTGGTGATCTTGCTGTCCCTAGAATGAAAAGGAAGAGACCTACAATTTCAGGTGTCACAAGAATTGTCAGATTATCCAAAAATCAAGGCTAAATTGGGTCCCGAGTTCTCTGGTATGGATCAGTGCGCAGTCCATGATGTTCCTTCACTTAAATGGGCCTAAATTACACATCTTAAGCCCAATTAAGGCATAAGATACCTTGTTGGATAGCTTATTCAGAGGCACATAATTTGGTCTTGGGTTAGGTCAGGATTTTTAAGAATAAATAGCATTTTACTGCCGCACAAGCCAGAGAGAGATGAAAATTTGACAACTTTTACAATCATTGTTTTTGCTTTTACATTATTGGGCTTAATTGCAAAGCATTTTTAATTTTCGGATTTTTCACTCATCCTGACCATGTAGCCTTGCGCAGAGCAAAACTAGAGCTACAGATATCGGATTCTGGTGATCTTGCTGTCCCTAGAAAGAAAAGGAAGAGACCTACAATTTCAGGTTTCACAAGAATTGTCAAATTAGGCCAAAATCACGGATAAATTGGGTCTCGAGTTCTCTGGTACGGATCCATGCGCAGTCCATGATGTTCCTTCACTTAAATGGGCCTAACTTACTCATCTTAAGCCCAATTAAGGTATATGATACATTGTTGGAAGGCTTATTCGGAGGCCCATAATTTGGTCAACGGTTAGGTCAGGATTATTAAGCATAAATAGTAGTTTACAGCCGCAAAAGCCATAAAGAGACAGAAATTACACAAATTTTACAATCATTGTTTTAATGATAAGGAAGGGACCTACAATTTCAGGTTTCTGAAGAATTGTCAAATTAGGCCAAAATCAAGGCCAAATTGGATCCCGAGTTCTATCTCTCGCGCGGATCGGTGCGCAGTCCATGATGTTCCTTCACTTAAATGGGCGTTACTTACTCATCTTAATCCTAAATTAAGGCATACGATACCTTGTTGGAAAGCTTATTCAGATGCCCTTAATTTGGTCCAGGGTTAGGTCATGATTAATAAGAATAAATAGCAGTTTATAGCCGCAAAAGCCAGAAAGAGCCAGAAATCTGACAACTTTTACAATCATTGTTTTTGCTTTTACATTATTGCGCTTAATTGGGCTTAATTGCTAAACATTGTTAATTTTCGATTTTTTCACTCATCCTGACCTTGTTGCCTTGCGCAGAGCATAACTAGAGCTACAGAAATCGGATTTTGGTGATCTTTCTGTCGCTAGAAAGAAAAGGAAGAGACCTACAATTACAGGTTTCCCAAGATTGTCAAATTGGGCCAAAATCAAGGCAAAATTGGGTCCCGAGTTCTCTGGCGCAAATCGGTGCTTAGTCCATGATGTTCCTTCACTTAAATGGACCTAACTTACTCATTTTAAGCCCAATTAAGGTATATGAAACCTTGTTGAAAAGCTTATTCAGAGGCACTTAATTTGGTCTAGGGCTAGGTCAGGATTAATAAGCATAAAAAGCAGTTTACAGACGCACAAGCCAAAGAGAGACGAAAATTAGACAACTTTTACAATCATTGTTTTAAAGATAAGGAAGAGACCTGCAACTTCAGGTTTCACAAGAATTGTCAAATTAGGCCAAAATCAAGGCTAAATTGGGTCCCGAGTTCTCTGACGCGGATTAGTGCACAGTCCATGATGCTCCTTCACTTAAATGGGCCTAACTTACACATCTTAAGCCCAATTAAGGCATATGATACCTTGTTGGAAAGCTTATTCAGAGACACATAATTTGGTCTAGGAATAGGTCAGGATTAATAAGAATAAATAGTAGTTTACAGCCGCACAAGATAGAGAGAGACGTAAATTAGACAACATTTACAATCATTGTTTTTACTTTTACATTATTGGGCTTAATTGGGCTTAATTGCTAAACATTGTTAATTTTCGGATTTTTCACTCATCCTGATGGTGTAGCCTTGTGCACAGCATAACTAGTGCTACCGATATCGGATTTTGATGAACTTGCTGTCCCTAGAAAGATATGGAAGAGACCAACAATTTCAGGTTTCACAAGAATTGTCAAATTAGGCCAAAATCAAAGCTAAATTAGGTCCCGAGTTGTCTGGAGCGGATGAGTGTGCAGTGCATGATGTTCCTTCACATAAATGGGCCTAACTTACTCATTTTAAGCCCAATTAAGGAATTTGAACCTTGTTGGAAAGCTTATTCAAAGGCCCTTAATTTGGTCTAGGGTTAGGTCAGGATTAATAAGCATAAATAGCAGTTTACAGCCGCACAAGCTAGAGAGAGACAAAAATTAGACAACTTTTACAACCATTGTTTTTGCTTTTACATTATTGGGCTTAATTGGGCTTATTTGCTAAACATTGTTAATTTTCGGATTTTTCACTCATCCTGACCTTGTAGCCTTGCGCGGAGCATAACTTGAGCTACATATATCGGATTTTGGTGATCTTACTATCCCTAGAAAGATAAGGAAGAGACCTACAATTTCAGGTTTCACAAGAATTGTCATATTAGGCAAAATCAAGGCTAAACTGGGTCCCGAGTTGTCTGGAGCGGATCAGTGTGCAGTCCATGATTTTCCATCACATAAATGGGCCTAACTTACTCATCTTAAGCCCAATTAAGGAATTTGAAACCTTGTTGGAAAGCTTATTCAAAGCCCCTTAATTTGGTCTAGGGTTAGGTCAGGATTAATAAACATAAATAGCAGTTTACAGCCGCACAAGTCAGAGAGAGACGAAAATTAGACAACTTTTACAACCATTGTTTTTGCTTTTACATATTGGGCTTAATTTCTAAACATTGTTAACTTTCGGATATTTCACTCATCCTGACCTTGTAGCCTTGCGCAGAGCATAACTAGAGCTACAGATATCGGATTTTGGTGATCTTGCTGTCCGTAGAAAGATAAGGAAGAGACCTACAATTTCAGGTTTCACAAGAATTGTCATATTAGGCCAAAATCAAGGCTAAATTGGGTCTCGAGTTCTCTGGCGCGGATTAGTGTGCAGTCCATGATGTTCCTTCACATAAATGGACCTAACTTACTCATCTTAAGCCCAATTAAGGATTATGATACCTTGTTGGAGAGCTTATTCAGAGGCCCTTAGTTTGGTCAAGGGTTAGGTCAGGATTAATAAGCAGAAATAGCAGTTTACAGCCGCACAAGCCAGAGAGAGACGAGAATTAGACAACTTTTACAACCATTGTTTTTGCTTTTACATTATTGGGTTAATTGCTAAACATTGTTACTTTTCGGATTTTTCACTCATCCTGACCTTGTTGCCTTGCGCAGATCATAACTTGAGCTACATATATCAGATGTTGGTGATCTTGCTGTCCCTAGAAAGAAAAGGAAGAGACCTACAAATTCAAGTTGAAGAATTGTCAATTTATCCCAAAATCAAGCCTAAATTGGGTCCCGAGATCTCTGGTATGGATCAGTGCGTTGTCCATGATGTTCCTTCACTTAAATGGGCCTAACTTACTCATCTTAAGCCCAATTAAGGTATATGATACCTTGTTGGAAAGCTTATTCAGAGGCCCTTAATTTGGTCTAGGGTTAGGTCAGGATTAATAAGCAAAAATAGCAGTTTATAGCTGCACAAGCCGGAGAAAGACGAAAATTAGACAACTTTTACAATCATTGTTTTAAAGATAAGGAAGAGACCTACAATTTCAGGTTTAACAAGAATTTTGAAATTACGCCAAAATCAAGGCTAAACTCGGTCCCGAGCTCTCTGCGCGGATCACTGCACAGTCCATGGTGTTCCTTCACATAAATGAGCCTAACTTACACATCTTAAGCCCAATTAAGGCATATGATACCTTGTTTGAAAACTTATTTAGAGGCACATAATTTGGTCCTGGGTTAGGTCAGGATTAATAAGCATAAATAACAGTTTACAGCCGCACAAGCCAGAGAGAGACGGAAATTAGACAACTTTTACAATCATTGTTTTTTCTTTTACATTATTGGGCTTAATTGGGCTTAATTGCTAAACATTGTTAATTTTGATTTTACACTCATCCTGACCTTGTTGTCTTGTGCAGAGCATAACTTGAGCTACAGATATCGGATTTTGGTGACCTTGTTGTCCCTAGAAAGATAAGGAAGAGACCTACAATCTCAGGTTTCACAAGAATTGTCAAATTGGGCCAACATCAAGGCTAAATTGGGTCCCGAGTTCTCTGGCGTGGATCAGTGCGCAGTCCACGATGTTCCTTCACTTAAATGGGCCTAACTTACTCATCTTAAGCCCAATTAAGGCATATGATACCTTGTTGGAAAGCTTATTCAGAGGCCCTTATTTTGGTCTAGGGTTAGGCGATGATTAATAAGCATAAATAGTAGTTTACAGCCACACAAGCCTGAGAGAGACGGAAATTAGACAACTTTTACATTCATTGTTTTTGCTTTTACATTATTTGGCTTAATTGCTAAACATTGTTAATTTTCGGATTTTTCACTCATCCTGACCTTGTTGCCTTGCTCAGAGCATAACTAGAGCAACAGAAATCGGATTTTGGTGACCTTGCTGTCCCTAGAAAGATAAGGAAGAGACCTACAATCTCAGATGTCACAAGAATTGTCAAATTATGCCAAAATCAAGACTAAATTGGGTCCCGAGTTCTCTGGCGCAGATCAGTGCGCAGTCCACGATGTTCCTTCACTTTAATGGGCCTAACTTACTCATCTTAAGCCCAATTAAGGCATATGATACCTTGTTGGAAAGCTTATTCAGAGGCCCTTATTTTGGTCTAGTGTTAGGTCAGGATTAATAAGCATAAATAGTAGTTTACAGCCGCACAAGCCTGAGAGAGACGGAAATTAGACAACTTTTACAATCATTGTTTTTGCTTTTACATTATTGGGCTTAATTGCTAAACATTGTTAATTTTCGGATTTTTCACTCATCCTGACCTTGTTGCCTTGCTCAGAGCATAACAAGAGCTACAGAAATCGGATTTTGGTGATCTTGCTGTCCCTAGAAAGATAAGGAAGAGACCTATAATCTCAGGTGTCACAAGAATTGTCAAATTAGGCCAAAATCATGGCTAAATTGGGTCCCGAGTTCTCTGGCGCGGATGAGTGCGTAGTCCATGATGTTCCCTCACTTAAATGGGCCTAACTTACTCATCTTTAGCCCAATTAAAGCATATGATACCTTGTTGGAAAACTTATTCAACGGCCCTTAATTTGGTCTTGGGGTTAGATCATGATTGATAAGCATAAATAGCAGTTTACAGTCGCACAAGCCAGAGAGAGACGGAAATTAGACAACTTTTACAATCATTGTTTTTGCTTTTACATTATTGGGCTTAATTTCTAAACATTGTTAATTTTCATATTTTTCACTCATCATGACCTTGTAGCCTTGCGCACAGCATAACTAGAGCTATAGATATCGTATTTGGGTGATCTTGAAGTCCCTGGAAACATAAGGAAGAGACCTACAATTTCATGTTTCACAAGAATTGTCAAATTAGGCCAAAATCAAACCTAAATTGGGTCCTGAGTTCTCTGGAGGGGATCAGTGCATAGTCCATGATGTTCCTTCACTTAAATGAGCCTAAAGTACTCATCTTAAGCCCAATTAAGATATAGGATACCTTGTTGAAAAGCTTATTTAGAGGCCCTTTATTTGGTCTAGGGTTAGGTCAGGATTAATAAGCATCAATAGCAGTTTACAGTCGCACAAGCCAGAGAGAGATGGAAATTAGACAACTTTTACAATCATTGTTTTTACTTTTACATAATTGGGCTCTAAACATTGTTAATTTTCGGATTTTTCACTCATCCTGACCTTGTTGCCTTGTGCAGAGAATAACTAGAGCTACAGATATCGAATTTTGGTGATCTTGCTGTCCCTAGAAAGATAAGGAAGAGACTTACAATATCTTTTGACAAGAATTCTCAAATTAGGCCAAAATCAAGGCTAAATTGGGTCCCGAGTTCTCTGCCGCATATTAGTGCGCAGTCCATGATGCTCCTTCACTTAAATGGGCCTAACTTACTCATCTTAAGCCCAATTAAGGCATATGATACCTTGTTGGAAAGCTTATTCAGAGGCCCTTAATTTGGTCTAGGGTTAGGTCAGGATAATTAAGCATAAATAGCAGTTTACAGCCGCACAAGCCAGGGAGAGACGAAAATTAGACAACTTTTACAATCATTGTTTTTGCTTTTACATTATTGGGCTTAATTGCTAAACATTGTTAATTTTCGGATTTTTCACTCATCCTGATCTTGTTGCCTTGCGCAGAGCATAACTTGAGATACATATATCAGATTTTGGTGATCTTGCTATCCATAGAAAGAAAAGGAAGAGACCTACAATTTTAGGTTTCACAAGAATTTTCAAATTATCCCAAAATCAGGTGTAAATTGGGGCTCGAGTTCTCTGGTACGGATTAGTGCGCAGTCCATGATGTTCCTTCACTTAAATGGGCCTAACTTACTCATCTTAAGCCCAATTAAGGTATATGATACCTTGTTGGAAAGCTTATTCAGAGGCCCTTAATTTGGTCTAGGGTTAAGTAAGGATTAATAAGCATAAATAGCAGTTTACAGCCGCACAAGCCAGAGAGAGACGGAAATTAGACAAATTTTACAACCATTGTTTTTGCTTTTACAATATTGGGCTTAATTGTGCTTAATTTCTAAACATTGTTAATTTTCGGATTTTTCAATCATCCCGACCTTGTTGCCTTGTGCAGAGAATAACTAGAGCTACCGATATCGTATTTTGGTAATCTTGCTGTCCCTAGAAAGATAAGGAAGAGACCTACAATTTCAGTTTTAACAAGAATTGTCAAATTAAGCCAAAATCAAGGCTAAATTCGGTCCCGCGTTCTCTGGCGCGGATCAGTACGCAGTCCATGATGTTCCTTCACTTAAATGGGTCTAACTTACTCATCTTAAGGCCAATTAAGGCATATGATACCATGTTGGAAAGCTTATTCCGAGGCCCTTAATTTGGTCTAATGTTAGATCAAGATTAATAAGCATAAATAGCAGTTTACAGCCGCACAAACCAGAGAGAGACGAAAATTAGACAACTTTTACAATCATTGTTTTTCCTTTTACATAATTGGGCTTAATTGCTAAACAATGTTAATTTTCGAATTTTTTACTCATCCTGACCTTGTTGCCTTGAACAGAGCATAACTTGAGCTACAGATATCGGGTTTTGGTGATCTTTATTTCCCTAGAAAGATAAGGAAGTGACCAACAATTGCAGGTTTCACAAGAATTGTCAAATTAGGCCAAAATCAAGGCTAAATTTGGTCCCGAGTTCTCTGGCGCGGATCAGTGCGAAGTCCATGATGTTCCTTCACTTAAATGGGCCAAACTTACTCATCTTATGCCCAATTAAGGCATATGATACCTTCTTGGAAAGCTTATTCAGAGGCCCTAAATTTGGTCTTGGGTTAGGTCAGGATTAATAAGCATAAATAGCAGTTTACTATCGCACAAGCCAGAGAGAGACGAAAATTAGACAATTTTTACAATCATTGTTTTAAAGATAAGGATGAGACCCACAATTTCAGGTTTCACAAGAATTGTCAAATTTGGCCAAAATCAAGGCTAAATTGGGTCCTGAGTTCTCTGCGTGGATCAGTGCGCAGTCCATGATGTTCCTTCACTTAAATGAGCCGAACTTACACATCTTAAGCCCAATTAAGGCATATGATACCTTGTTGGAAAGCTTATTCAGAGGCACATAATTTGGTCTAGGGTTAGGTCAGGATTAATAAGCATACACAGTAATTTACAGCCGGACAAGCCAGAGAGAGATGGAAATTTGACAACTTTTACAGTCATTGTTTTTACTTTTCCATTATTGGGCTTAATTGCTTAACATTGTTAATTTTTGGATTTTTCACTCATCCTGACCTTGTTACCTTGCGCAAAGCAAAACTTTAGCTACAGATATCAGATTTTGGTGATCTTGCTGTCCCTAGAAAGAAAAGGAAGAGACCTACAATTTCAGGTTTCACAAGAATTGTCAAATTAGGCCAAAATCAAGGCTAAATTAGGTCACGAGTTCTCTGGCACGGATGAGTGTGCAGTCCATGTTGTTCCTTCACATAAATTGGCCTATCTTACTCATCTTAAGGCCAATTAAGGAATATGATACCTTGTTGGAAAGCTTATTCAGAGGCCCTTAATTTTGTAAAGGGTTAGATCAAGATTAATAAGCAAAAATGGCAGTTTACTGCCGCACAAGCCAGAGAGAGACGTAAATTAGACAACTTTTATAACCATTGTTTTTGCTTTTACAATATTGGGCTTAATTGTGCTTAATTTCTAAACATTGTTAATTTTTGGATTTTTCACTCATCCTGGCCTTGTTGCCTTGCGCAGAGGAAGACTTGAGCTACAGATATCAGATTTTGGTGATCTTGCTGTCCCTAGAAAGAAAAGGAAGAGACCTACAATTTCAGGTTGCAGAAGAATTGTCAAATTAAGCAAAAATCAAGGCAACATTGGGTCCCGCGTTTTCTGGCGTGGATCAGTACGCAGTCCATGATGTTCCTTCAGTTAAATGGGCCTAACTTACTCATCTTAAGACCAATTAAGGCATATGATACCTTGTTTGAAAGCTAATTCAGAGGCCCTTAATTTGGTCTAATGGTAGGTCAAGATTAATAAGCATAAATAGCAGTTTATAGTCGCACAAGCCAGAGAGAGACAAAAATTAGACAAGTTTTACCATCATTGTTTTTCCTTTTACATAATTGGGCTTAATTGCTAAACAATGTTAATTTTTGAATTTTTCACTCATCCTGACCTTGTTGCCTTTCATAGAGCATTACTAGAGCTACAGATATCGGATTTTGGTGATCTTTGTTTCTTTTGAAAGATAAGGAAGTGACCAAAAATTTGAGGTATCACAAGAATCGTCAAATTATCCCAAAATTAAGTCTAAATTGGGTCCCGAGTTCTCTGGTACGGATCAGTGCGGAGTTCATGATGTTCCTTCACTTAAATGGGCCTAACTTACTCATCTTAAGTACAATTAAGGTATATGATACCTTGTTGGAAAGCTTATTCAGAGGCCCTTAATTTGGTTTAGGGTTAGGTCAGGATTAATAAGCATAAATAGCAGTTTACAGCCGCACAAGCCAGAGAGAGACGATAATTAGACAACTTTTACAATCGTTGTTTTAAATATAAGGAAGAGACCTACAATTTCCGGTTTCACAAGAATTGTCAAATTAGGCCAAAATCAAGAGTAAATTAGGTCCCGAGTTCTCTGCGTGGACCAGTGCGCAGTCCATGATGTTCCTTCACTAAAATGAGCCTAACTTACACATCTTAAGCCCATTAAGGCATATGATACCTTGTTGGAAAGCTTATTCAGAGGCACATAATTTGGTCTATGGTTAGGTCAGGATTAATAAGAATAAATAGCAGTTTCTGACCGCACAAGCTAGAGAGAGACGGAAATTAGACAACTTTTACACTCATTGTTTTTGCTTTTACATTATTGGGCTTAATTACTACACATTGTTAATTTTCGGATTTTTCATTCATCCTGACCTTGTAGCCTTGAGCTGAGCATAACTAGAGCTACAGATATCGGATTTTTGTGATCTTGCTGTCCCTAGAAAGATAAGGAAGAGACCTACAATTTCAGGTGTCACAGGAATTTTCAAATCAGGCCAAAATCAAGGCTAAATTAGGTCCCGAGTTCTCTTGTGCGGATGAGTGTGCAGTCCATGATGTTCCTTCACATAAATGTGCCTAACTTACTCATCTTAAGCCCAATTAAGGAATATGATACCTTGTCGGAAAGCTTATTCAGAGGCCCTTAATTTGGTCTAGGGTTAGGTCAGGATTAATAAGCATAAATAGCAGTTTACAGCGGCACAAGCCAGAGATAGACGAAAATTGGAGAACTTTTACAACCATTGTTTTTGCTTTTACAATATTGGGCTTAATTGTGCTGAATTGCTTATCATTGTTAATTTTCGGATTTTTCACTCATCCTGACCTTGTTGCCTTGTACAGAGAATAACTAGAGCTACAGATATCGTATTTTGGTGATCTTGCTGTCCCTAGAAAGATAAGGAAGAGACCAACAATTTCAGTTTGTACAAGAATTGTCAAATTAAGCGAAAATCAAGGTTAAATTGGGTCCCTTGTTCTCTGGCTCGGATCAGTACGCAGACCATGATGTTTCTTCACATAAATGGGCCTAACTTACTCATCTTAAGCCCAATTAACGCATATGATACCTTCTTGGAAAGCTTATTAAGAGGCCCTTAATTTGGTCTAGGGTTAGGTCGAGATTAATAAGCATAAATAGCAGTTTACAGTCGCATAAGCAAGAGAGAGACGAAAATTAGACAACTTTTACAATCCTTTTTTTCCCTTTTAAATAGTTGGGCTTAATTTCTAAACAATGTTAATTTACGAATTTTTCTCTAATCCTGACCTTGTTGCCTTTCACAAAGCATAACTAGAGCTACAAATATCGGATTTTGGTGATCTTTGTTTCCCTAGAAAGATAAGGAAGTGACCTACAATTGCAAGTAAATTAGGCCAAAATCAAGGCTAAATTGGGTCCCGAGTTCTCTGGCGCGGATCAGTGCGTAGTCCATGATGTTCCTTCACTTAAATGGACCAAACTTACTCATCTTAAGCCTAATTAAGGCAAATGATACCTTGTTGGAAAGCTTATTCAGTGGCCCTTAACTTGGTCTAGGGTTATTTCAGGATTAATAAGCATAAATAGCAGTTTACAGCCGCACAAGCAAGAAAGAGACGGAAATTAGACAACTTTTACCATCATTGTTTTTGCTTTTACATAATTGGGCTTAATTGCTAAACATTGTTAATTTTGAATTTTTCACTCATCCTGACCTTGTTGCCTTGTACATAGCATAACTAGAGCTACAAATATCGGATTTTGGTGATCTTGCTGTCCCTCGAAAGATAAGGAAGAGACCTACAATTTAAGGTGTCACAAAATTGACAAATAAGGCCAAAATCAATGCTAAATTGGCTCCCGAGTTCTCTGGCACGGATCAGTGCGCAGTCCATGGTGTTCGTTCACTTAAATGGGCCTAACTTACCAATCTTAAGCCCAATTAAGGCATATGATACCTTGTTGTAAAGCTTATTCAGAGGCCCTTAATATTTTCTAGGGTTAGGTCAGGATTAATAAGCATAAATAGCAGTTTACAGCCCCACAAGCCAGAGAGAGACGAAAATTAGACAACTTTTACACTCATTGTTTTTGCTTTTACATTATTGGGCTTAATTGCTAAACATTGTTAATTTTCGGATTTTTCACTCATCTTGACCTTGTACTCTTAAGCAGAGCATAACTAGAGCTACAAATATCGGATTTTGGTGATCTTGCTGTCCCTAGAAAGATAAAGAAAAGACCTACAATTTCAGGTTTCACAAGAATTTTCAAATTAGGCCAAAATCAAGGCTAAATTAGATCCCGAGTTCTCTGGTGCGGATGAGTGTGCAGTCCATGATGTTCTTTCACATAAATGGGCCTAACTTACTCATCTTAAACCCAATTAAGGAATATGATACCTTGTTGGAAAGCTCATTCAGAGGCCCTTAATTTGGTCTTGGGTTAGGTCAGGATTAATAAGCATAAATAGCAGTTTACAGCGGTACAAGCCAGAGAGAGACGAAAATTAGATAACTTTTACAACCATTGTAGTTGCTTTTACAATATTGGGCTTAATTGTGCTGAATTGCTTATCATTGTTAATTTTCGGATTTTTCACTCATCCTGACCTTGTTGCCTTGTGCAGAGAATAACTAGAGCTACAAATATCGTATTTTGGTGATCTTGCTGTTCCTAGAAAGATAAGGAATAGACCTACAATTTCAGTTGGCACGAGAATTGTCAAATTAAGTCAAAATCAAGGCTAAATTGGGTCCCGCGTTCTCTGGCGCGGATCAGTACGCAGTCCATGATGTTCCTTCACTTAAATGGGCCTAACTTACTCATCTTAAGCCCAATTAACGCATATGATGCCTTCTTGGAAAGCTTATTAAGAGGCCCTTAATTTGGTCTAGGGTTAGGTTAAGATTAATAAGCAAAAATAGCAGTTTACAGGCGCAGAAGCCAGAGAGAGACGAAAATTAGACAACTTTTACAATCATTGTTTTTCCTTTTAAATAATTGGGCTTAATTACTAAACAATGTTAATTTACGAATTTTTCACTAATCCTGACCTTATTACCTTCCACAGAGCATAACTAGAAAGATATCGGAAGTGACCTACAATTGCAGGTTTCAAAAGAATTGTCAAATTAGGCCAAAATCAAGGCTAAATTGGGCCCCGAGTTCTCTGGCGAGGATCAGTGCGTAGTCCATGATGTTCCTTCACTTAAATGGGCCTAACTTACTCATCTTAAGCCCAATTAAGGCATATGATACCTTGTTGGAAGGCTTATTCAGAGGCCCTTAACTTGGTCTAGGGTTATTTCAGGATTAATAAGCATAAATAGCAGTTTACAACCGCACAAGCCAGAGAGAGACGAAAATTAGACAACTTTTACAATCATTGTTTTTGCTTTTACATATTTGGGCTTAATTGCTAAACATTGTTAATTTTCGAAATTTTCACTCATCATGACGTTGTTGCCTTGCACAGAGCATAACTAAAGCTACAGATATCGGATTTTGGTGATCTTGTTGTCCCTCGAAAGATAAGGAAGAGACCTACAATTTAGGTGTCACAAAATTGACAAATTAGGCCAAAATAAGGTTAAATTGGGTCCCGAGTTCTCTGGCACGGATCAGTGCGAAGTCCATGATGTTCGTTCACTTAAATGGGCCTAACTTACTCATCTTAAGCTCAATTAAGGCATATGATACCTTGTTGTAAAGCTTATTCAGAGGCTCTTAATTTTTTATCGGGTTAGGTCAGGATTAATAAGCATAAATAACAGTTTACAGCCGCACGATCCAGAGAGAGACGAAAATTAGACAACTTTTACAATCATTGTTTTAATGATAAAGAAGAGACCTACAATTTCAGGTTTCAGAAGAATTATCAAATTAGGCCAAAATCAAGGATAAATTGGGTCCCGACTTCTCGGGCGCGGATCAGTGCGCAATCCATGACGTTCCTTCACTTAAATGGGCCTAACTTACTCATCTTAAGCCCAATTAAGGCATATGATACCTTGTTGGAAAGCTTATTCAAAAGCCCTTAATCTGGTCTTGGGTTAGATCCGGATTAATAAGCATAAATAGAAGTTTACAGTCACACAAGCCAGAGAGAGACGAAAATTAGACAACTTTTACAATCATTATTTTTTATTTTACATTATTGTGCTTACTTGGGCTTAATTGCGATAAATTTTGTTAATTTTCGGATTTTTCACTCATCCTGACCATGTTGTCTTGCGCAGAGCATAACTAGAGCTACAGATATCGGATTTTGGAGATATTGTTGTCCTTAGAAAGATAAGGAAGAGACCTACAATTTCAGGTTTACAAGAATTGTCAAATTATCCCAAGATCGAGGCTAAATTGGGTCCCGAGTTCTCTTGTACGGATCAGTGCGTAGTCCATGATGTTCCTTCACTTAAATGGGCCTAACTTACTCATCTTAAGCCCAATTAAGGTATATGATACCATGTTGTAAATCTTATTCAGAGGCCCTTAATTTGGTCTAGGGTTAGGTCAGGATTAATAAGCATAAATAGCAGTTTACTGCCGCACAAGCCAGAGAGAGACGGAAATTAGACAACTTTTACAATCATTGTTTTAAAGATAAGGAAGAGACCTACAATTTCAGGTTTCATAATATTTGTCAAATTAGGCAAAAATCAAGGCTAAATTTGTTCCCGAGTTCTCTGAGCGGATCAGTGCGCAGTCCATGATGTTCCTTCACTTAAATGGGCCTACGTTACACATCTTAAGCCCAATTAAGGCATATGAAACCTTGTTGGAAAGCTTATTCAGAGGCACATAATTTGGTCTAGGGTTAGGTCTGGATTAATAAGAATAAATAGCAGTTTACAGTCGCACAAGCCAGAGAGAGACGGAAATTAGACAACTTTTACAATCGTTGTTTTTGCTTTTACATTATTGGGCTTAATTGCTAAACATTGTTAATTTTATGATTTTTCACTCATCCTGACCTTGTAGAATTGCGCAGAGCATAACTAGAGCTACAGATATCGGATTTTGGTGATCTTGCTGTCCCTAGAAAGATAAGGAAGAGACCTACAATTTCAGGTTTCCCTAGAATTGTCAAATTAGGTCAAAATCAAGGCTAAATTGGGTCCCAAGTTCTCGCAGTGCGGTTCGGTGTATGCATCCATGATATTCCTTCACTAAATGGGCCTAACATACTCATCTTAAGCCCAATTAAGGCATATGATACCTTGTTGTAATGCTTATTCAGATGCCCTTAATTTTTTCTAGGGTTAGTTCAGGATTAATAAGCATAAATTGCAGTTTGACCCACACAAGCCGGAGAGAGACGAAAATTAGACAACTTTTACAATCATTGTTTTAATGATAAGGAAGAGACCTACAATTTCAGGTGTCACAAGAATTGTCAAATTAGGCCAAAATCAAGGCTAAATTTGGTCCCGAGTTCTCGGGCACGGATCAGTGTGCAGTCCATGATGTTCCTTCACTTAAATTGGCCTACCTTACTCATCTTAAGCCCAATCAAGGCGTATGATTCATTGTTGGAATGTTAATTCAAAGGCCCTGAATTTGGTCTAGGGTTAGGTCAAGATTAATAAGCATAAATAGCAGTTTACAGCCGCACAAGCCAGAGAGACGAAAATTAGACAACTTTTACAATCATTGTTTTTGCATTTACATTATTGTATTGCGCAGAGCATAACTTGAGGTACATATATCGGATTTTGGAGATCTTGCTGTCCCTAGAAAGATTAGGAAGAGACCTACAATTTCATGTTTCACAAGAATTGTCAAATTAGGCCAAAATCAAGGCTAAATTGGGTCCCGAGTTCTCTTGCATGGACAGTGTGCAGTTCATGATGTTCATTTGCTTAAATGGGCCTAACTTACTCATCTTAAGCACAATTAAGGCATATGATACCTTGTTAGAAAGCTTATTCAGGGGCCCTTAATTTGGTCTAGGGTTAGGTCAGGATTAATAAGCATAAATAGCAGTTTATAGCGGCACAAGTCAGTGAGAGACGAAAATTAGACAACTTTAACAATCATTGATATTGCTTTTACATTATTTTGCTTAATTGGGTTAATTGCTAAAAAATTTGTTAATTTTCGAATTTTTCACTCATCCTGACCTTCTTGTCTTGCACAGAGCATTACTAGAGCTACAAATATCGGATTTTGGAGATCTTGCTGTCCCTAGAAAGATAAGGAACAGACCTACAATTTCAGGTTTCACAAGAATTATCAAATTAAGCCAAAATCAAGTCAATATTGGGTCCCGAGTTCTCTGGAACGGATCAGTGCGCAGTCCATGATGTTCCTTCTCTTAAATGGGACTAACTTACTCATCTTAAGCCCAATTAAGGCATATGATACATTGTTGGAAAGCTTATTCAGAGGCCCTTAATTTGGTCTTGGGTTAGGTCAGAATTAATAAGCATAAATAGCAGTTTACACCGGTAAAAGCAAGAGAGAGACGAAAAATAACAACTTTTACAATCATTGATTTTGCTTTTACGTAATTGGGATTAATTGCTAAACATTGTTAATTTTCGGATCTTTCTCTCATCCTGACTTTGTTGCCTTCAACATAGCATAACTAGAGCTACAGATATCGGATTTTGGAGATCTTGCTGTCCCTAGAAAGATATGGAAGAGACCTACAATGTCATGTGCCACAAGAATTGTCAAATTAGGCCAAAATCAAGGCTAAATTGGGTCCCGAATTCTCTTGCGCGGATCAGTGCGCAGTCCATGATGTTCCTTCTCTTAAATAGGCCTAACTTACTCATCTTAAGCCTAATTAAGGCATTTGAAACATTGTTGGAAAGCTTATTCAGAGGACCTTAATTTGGTCTAGGGTTAGGTCAGGATTAATAAGAATAAATAGCAGTTTACAGCCTTAAAAGAAAGAGAGAGACGAAAATTAAACAACTTTTACAATCATTATTTTTGCTTTTACGTAGTTGGGATTAATTGCTAAACATTGTTAATTTTCGGCTCTTTCCCTCATCCTGACTTTGTTGCCTTACACAGAGCATAACTAGAGCTACAGATTACGGATTTTGGTGATCTTGCTGTCTCTAGAAAGATAAGGACGAGACCTACAATTTCAGGTTTCACAGGAATTGTCAAATTAGGCCAAAATCAAGGCTAAATTGGGTTCCGAGTTCTCTGGCGCGGATCAGTGTGCAGTCCATGATGTTCCTTCTCTTAAATGGGCCTGACTTACTCATCTTAAGCCCAATTAAGGCATATGATACCTTGTTGGAAAGCTTATTCAGAGGCGCTTAATTTGGTCTAGGGTTAGGTCAGGATTAATAAGAATAAGTAGCAGTTTACAGCCGCACAAGCCAGAGAGATACGGAAATTAGACAACTTTTACAATCATTGTTTTTGCTTTTACATTATTGGGCTTAATTGCTAAACATTGTTAATTTTCGGATTTTCCACTCATCCTGACCTTGTAGCCTTGCGCAGAGCATAACTAGAGCTACAGATATCAGATTTTGGTGATCCTGATGTCCCTAGAAAGATAAGGAAGAGACCTACAATTTCAGGTGTCACAAAATTGTCAAAATAGGCCAAAATCAAGGCTAAATTTGGTCCCGTGTTCTCAGGTGCGGATGAGTGTGCAGTCCATGATGTTCCTTCACATAAATGGGCCTAACTTACTCATCTTAAGCCCAATTAAGGAATATGATACCTTGTTGGAAAGCTTATTCAGAGGCCCTTAATTTGGTCTAGGGTTAGGTCAGGATTAATAAGCATAATTAGCAGTTTACGGCGGCACAAGTCAGAGAGAGACAAAAATTAGACAACTTTTACAACCATTGTTTTTGCTTTTACAATTTTGGGCTTAACTGTGCTGAATTGCTAACCATTGTTAATATTCGGATTTTTCACTCATCCTGACCTTGTTGCCTTGTGCAGAGAATAACTAGAGCTACAGATATCGTATTTTGGTGATCTTGCTGTCCCTAGAAAGATAAGGAAGAGACCTACAATTTCAGTTTTCACAAGAATTGTCAAATTAAGCCAAAATCAAGGCTAAATTGGGTCCCGCGTTCTCTGGCGCGGATCAGTATGCAATCCATGATGTTCCTTCACTTAAATGGGCCTAACTTACTCATCTTAAGCCCAATTAACGCATATGATACCTTCTTGGAAAGCTTATTCAGAGGCCCTTAATTTAGTCTAGCGTTAGGTCAAGATTAATAAGAACAAATAGCAGTTTACAACCGCACAACCCAGAGAGAGACGAAAATTAGACAACTTTTATAATCATTGTTTTTCCTTTTAAATAATTGGGCTTAATTGCTAAACAATGTTAATTTATGAATTTTCCACTAATCCTGACCTTGTTGCATTTCACAGATCATAACTAGAGCTACAAATATCGGATTTTGGTGATCTTTGTTTCCCTAAAAAGATAAGGAAGTGACCTACTATTGCAAGTTTCACAAGAATTGTCAGATTAGGCCAAAATCAAGGCTAAATTAGGTCTCGAGTTCTCTAGCGTGGATCAGTGCGTAGTCCATGATGTTCCTTCACTTAAATGGGCCTAACTAACTCATCTTAAGCCCAATTAAGGCATATGATACCTTGTTGTAAAGCTTATTCAGAGGCCCTTAATTTTTTTCTAGGGTTAGGTCGGGATTAATAAGCATAAATAGTAGTATACAGCCGCACAAGACAGAGAGAGACGAAAATTAGACAACTTTTACAATCATTGTTTTAATGATAAAGAAGAGACCTACAATTTCAGGTTTCACAAGAATTGTCAAATTAGACCAAAATCAAGGCTAAATTGGGTCCCGAGTTCTCGGGCGCGGATCAGTGCGCAGTCCATGTTGTTCCTTCACTTAAATGGGCCTAACTTACTCATCTTAAGCCCAATTAAGGCATATGGTACCTTATTGGAATGCTTATTCAGAGGTCCTTAATTTGGTCAAGGCTTAGGTCAGAATTAATAGGCATAAATAGCAGTTTACAGCCGCACAAGCCAGAGAGAGACGGAAATTAGACAACTTATACAATCAATGTTTTTACATTTACATTATTGGGCTTAATTGCTAAACGTTGTTAATTTTCGAATTTTTCACTCAACTTCGCCTTGTTGCCTTACGCAGAGCGTTACTAAGCAACAGATATCAGATTTTGGTGATTTTGCTGTCCCTAGAAAGATAAGGAAGAGACCTACATTTTCAAGTTTCACAAGAATTGTCAAATTAAGCCAAAATCAAGGCTAAATTGGGTCCCGAGTTCTATGGCAGGATCAGTGCGCGTCCATGATGTTCTTTCACTTAAATGTGCCTAACTTACTCATCTTAAGCCCCACTAAGGCATATGATACCTTGTTGAAAAGTTTATTCAGAGGCCCTTAATTTGGTCAAGGGTTAGGTCAGGATTAATAAGCATAAATATCATTTTACAGCCGCGACAGGCCGAGAGAGAGACGGAAATTAGACAGCTTTAACAATCATTAATTTTGCTTTTACATTATTATGCTTAATTGGGCTTAATTGCTGAAAATTTTGTTAATTTTCGGATTTTTCACTCATCCTGACCTACTTGTCTTGCGCAGAGCATTACTAGGGCTACAGATATCGGATTTTGGAGATCTTGCTGTCCCTAGAAAGATAAGGAAGAGACCTACAATTTCAGGTTTCACAAGAATTGTCAAATTAGGCCAAAATCAAGGCTAAATTGGGTCCCGAGTTCTATGGCACGTATCAGTGCGCAGTCCATGATGGTCCTTCACTTAAATGGGCCTACCTTACTCATCTTAAGCCCAATTAAGGCATATGATACATTGTTGGAAAGCTTATTCAGAGGCCCTTAATTTGGTCTAGGGAAAGGTCAGGATTAATAAGCATAAATATCAGTTTACAGCCGTAAAAGCAAGAGAGAGACGAAAATTAGACAACTTTTACCATCATTGTTTTTGCTTTTTGGATCTTTCCCTCATTCTGACTTTGTTACCTTGCACAGAACATAACTAGAGCTACAGAATATGGATTTTGGTGATCTTGCTGACCCTAGAAAGATAAGGAAGAGACCTACAATTTCAGGTTTCACAAGAATTGTCAAATTAGGCCAAAATGAAGGCTAAATTGGGTCCCGAGTTCTCGGGCGCGGATCAGTGCGCAGTCCATGACGTTCCTTCACTTAAATGGGCCTAACTTACTCATCTTCAGCCCAATTAAGGCATATGATACCTTGTTGGAAAGCTTATTCAGAGGCCCTTAATTTGGTCTAGGGTTGGGTCAGGATTAATAAGCATAAATAGTAGCTAACAGCCGCACAAGCCAGAGAGAGACGTAAATTAGCAAATTTTACAATCATTGTTTTAATGATCAGGAAGAGACCTATAATTTCAGGTGTTACAAGAATTGTCAAATTAGGCCAAAATCAAGGGTTGGGTCAGGATTAATAAGCATAAATATAATAGTAGTTTACAGCCGCACAAGCCAGAGAGAGACAAAAATTAGACAACCTTTACAATCATTGTTTTTCCTTTTAAATAATTGGGCTTAGTTGCTAAACAATGTTAATTTACGAATTTTTCTCTAATCCTGACCTTGTTGCCTTGCACAGAGCATAACTAGAGCTACAGATATCGGATTTTGGTGATCTTTGTTTCCCTAGAAAGATAAGGAAGTGACCTACAATTGCAGGTTTCACAAGAATTATCAAATTAGGCCAAAATCAAGGCTAAATTGGGTCCCGAGTTCTCTGGCGCGGATGAGTTTGCAGTCCATGATGTTCCTTCACATAAATGGGCCTAACTTACTCATCTTAAGCCCAATTAATGAATATGATACCTTGTTGGAAAGCTTATTCAGAGGCCCTTAATTTGGTCTAGGGTTAGGTCATGATTAATAAGCATAAATAGCAGTTTACAGCGGCAGAAGCCAGAGAGAGACAAAAATTAGACAACTTTAACAACCATTGTTTTTGCTTTTACAATATTGGGCTTAATTGTACTGAATTGCTAACCATTGTTAATTTTCAGATTTTTCACTCATCCTGACCTTGTTGCCTTGTGCAGAGAATAACTAGAGCTACAGATATCGTATTTTAGTGATCTTGCGGTCCCTAGAAAGATAAGGAAGAGACCTACAATTTCAGTTGTCACAAGAATTGTCAAATTAAGCCAAAATCAAGGCTAAATTGGTCCCGCGTTCTCTGGCGCGGATCAAGACGTGATCCATGATATTCCTTCACTTAAATGGGCCTAACTTACTAATCTTAAGCCCAATTAACGCATATGATACCTTGTTGGAAAGCTTATTCAGAGGCCCTTAACTTGGTCTAGAGTTATTTCAGGATTGATAAGCATAAATAGCAGTTTACAGCCGTACAAGCCAGAGAGAGACGGAAATTAGTCAACTTTTACAATCATTGTTTTTGCTTTTACATAATTGGGCTTAATTGCTAAAAATTATTAATTTTCGATATTTTCACTCATCCTGACCTTGTTGCCTTACACAGAGCATAACTAGAGCTACAGATATCGGATTTTGGGGATCTTGTTGTCCCTGGAAAGATAAGGAAGAGACCTACAATTTAATGTGTCACAAAATTGTCAAATTAGGACAAAATCAAGGCTAAACTGGGTCCCGAGTTCTCTGGCGCGGATCAGTGCGCAGTCCATGATGTTCGTTCACTTAAATGGGCCTAACTTACTCATCTTAAGCCCAATTAAGGCATATGATACCTTGTTGTAAAGCTTATTCAGAGGCCCTTAATTTTTTCAAGGGTTAGGTCCGGATTAATAAGCATAAATAGCAGTTTGCAGCCGCACAAGCCAGAGAGAGACAAAAATTAGACAACTTTTACAACATTGTTTTAATGATAAAGAAGAGACCTACAATTTCAGGTTAGACAAGAATTGTCAAATTAGGAGAAAATCAAGGCTAAATTGGGTCCCGAGTTCTCAATCGCGGATCGATCATGTGATCCATGATGTTCCTTCACTTAAATGGGCCTAACTTACTCATCTTCAGCCCAATTAAGGCATATGATACCTTGTTGGAAAGCTTATTCAAAGGCCCTTAATCCGGTCTAGGGTTATGTCAGGATTAATAAGCATTAATAGCAGTTTATAGCCGCACAAGGCAGAGAGAGACGGAAATTAGACAACTTTTACAATCATTGTTTTAAAGATAAGGAAGAGACCTATAATTTCAGGTTTCATAATATTTGTTACATTAGGCCAAAATCAAGGCAAAATTGGGTCCCGAGTTCTCTGCGCGGATCAATGCGCAGTCCATGATGTTCCTTCACTTAAATGGGCCTACCTTACACATCTTAATCCCAATTAAGGCAGATGAAACCTTGTTGGAAAGCTTATTCAGAGGCACATAGTTTGGTCTAGGGTTAGGTCTGGATTAATAAGCATAAATAGCAGTTTACGGCCGCACAAGCCAGAGAGAGATGAAAATTAGAAAACTTTTACAACCATTATTTTTGCTTTTACGATATTGGGCTTAATTGCTAAACATTGTTAATTTTATGATTTTTCACTCATCCTGACCTTGTTGCCTTGTTCAGAGAATAACTAAAGCTACAAATATCGTATTTTGGTGATCGTACTGTCCTTAGAAAGATAAGGAAGAGACCTACAATTTCAGGTTTCACAAGAATTGTCAAATTAGGCCAAAATCAAGGCTAAATTGAGTCCCGAGTTCCCAGTCGCGGATCAGTGTGCAGTCCATGATGTTCCTTCACTTGAATGGGCCTAACTTACTCATCTTAAGCCTAATTAAGGCATATGATACCTTGTTGTAAAGCTTATTCAGAGGCCCTAAATTTTTTCTAGGGTTAGGTCAGGATTAATAAGCATAAATTGCAGTTTACAGCCGCACAAGCCTGAGAGAGACGAAATTAGACAACTTTTACAATCATTGTTTTAATGATAAGGAAGAAACCTACAATTTCTGGTTTCACAAGAATTGTCAAATTAGGCCAAAATCAAGGCTAAATTGGGTCCCGAGTTCTCGGGCGCGGATCAGTGTGAAGTCTATGATGTTCCTTCACTTAAATGGGTCTAACTTACTCATCTTAAGCCCAATCAAGGCATATGATACATTGTTGGAAAGCTAATTCAAAGGCCCTTAATTTGGTCTAGGGTTAGGTCAGTATTAATAAGCATAAATAGAAGTTTACAGAATCACAAGCAAGGGAGAGACGGAAATTAGACAACTTTTACAATCATTGTTTTTGCTTTTACGTAATTGTGCTTAATTGGACTTAATTGCTAAAAATTTTGTTAATTTTTGGATTTTTCACTCATCCTAACCTTGTTGTCTTGCGCAGAGCATAACTAGAGCTACAGATATCGGATTTTGGAGATCTTGCTATCCCTGGAAAGATAAGGAAGAGACCTACAATTTCATGTTTCACAAGAATTGTCAAATTAGGCCAAAATCAAGGCTAAATTGGGTCCCGAGTTCTCTAGCACGGATCAGTGTGCAGTTAATGATGTTTCTTCGCTTAAATGGGCCTAACTTACTCATCTTAAGCCCAATTAAGGCATATGATACCTTGTTGGAAAGCTTATTCAGAGGCCCTTAATTTGGTCTAGGGTTAGGTCAGGATTAATAAGCATAAATAGAAGTTTACCGAAGCACAAGCAAGAGAGAGACGGAAATTAGACAACTTTTACGATCATTGTTTTTGCTTTTACGTAATTGGGCTTAATTGCTAAACATTATTATTTTTCGGATTTTTCACTCAACCTGACTTTGTTACCTTGCACTGAGCATAACTAGAGCTACAGAACACGGATTTTGGTGATCTATGTTTCCCTAAAAAGATAAGGAAGTGACCTACAATTCCAGGTTTCACAAGAATTGTCAAATTAGGCAAAATCAAGGCTAAATTGGCTCCCGAGTTCTCTGGCTCGGATCAGCGTGCAGTCCATGATGTTCCTTCACTTAAATGGGCCTAACTTACTCATCTTAATCCCAATTAAGGCATATGATACCTTGTTGGAAAGCTTATTGGGAGGCCCTTAATTTGATCTAGGGTTAGTTCAGGATTAATAAGAATAAATAACAGTTTACAGCCGCACAAGCCAGAGAGAGATGAAAATTAGATAACTTTTACAATCATTGTATTTGCTTTTACATTATTGGGCTTAATTGCTAAACATTGTTAATTTTTTGATTTTCCCCTCATCCGAACCTTTGTACATTGTGCAGAGCATAACTAGAGCTACAGATATAGGATTTTGGTGATCTTGCTGTCCCTAGAAAGATAAGGAAGAGACCTACAATTTCAAGTTTCACAAGAATTGTCAAATTAGGCCAAAAACAAGGCTAAATTGGGTCTCGAGTTCTCTGGGGTGGATCAATGCGCAGTCCTGGATGTTCCTTCACTTAAATGGGCCTAACTTACTCATCTTAAGCCCAATTAAGGCATATGATACCTTATTGGAAAGCTTATTCAGAGGCCCTTCATTTGGTCTAGGCTTAGGTCAGGATCAATAAGCATAAATAGCAGTTTACAGCCGCACAAGCCAGAGAGAGACGAAAATTAGACAACTTTTACAATCATTGTTTTTGCTTTTACATTATTGGGCTTAATTGCTAAACATTGTTAATTTTTAGATTTTTCACTCATCCTGACCTTGTTGCCTTGCACATAGCATAACTAGAGCTACATATATCGGATTTTGGTGATCATGTTGTCCTAGAAGGAAAAGGAAGAGACCTACAATTTCAGGTTTCACAAGAATTGTCAAATTAGGCCAAAATCAAGGCTAAATTGGGTCCCGAGTTCCCTGTCGCGGATCAGTGTGCAGTCCATGATGTTCCTTCACTTAAACGGGCCTAACTTACTCATCTTAAGCCTAATTAAGGCATATGATACCTTGTTGTAAAGCTTATTCAGAGGCCCTAAATTATTTCTAGGATTAGGTCAGGATTAATAAGCATAAATTGCAGTTTCTGATGACAAGCCGTAGAGAGACGAAATTAGACAACTTTTACAATCATTGTTTCAATGATAAGGAAGAAACCTACAATTTCAGGTTTCACAAGAATTGTCAAATTAGGCCAAAATCAAGGCTAAATTGGGTCCCGAGTTCTCGGGCGTGGATCAGTGTGAAGTCTATGATGTTCCTTCACTTAAATGGGTCTAACATACTCATCTTAAGCCCAATCAAGGCATATGATACATTGTTGGAAAGCTAATTCAAAGGCCCTTAATTTGGTCTAGGGTTAGGACAGTATTAATAAGCATAAATAGAAGTTTACAGAATCACAAGCAAGAGAGAGAGACGGAAATTAGACAACTTTTACAATCATTGTTTTTGCTTTTTTACGTAATTAGGCTTAATTGTTAAACATTATTATTTTTGGATTTTTCACTCAACTTTGACTTTGTTACCTTGCATCGAGCATAACTAGAGCTACGAGAACACAGTTTTGGTGATCTATGTTTCCTAAAAGGATAAGGATGTGACCTACAATTGCAGAGTTTCACAAGAATTGTCAAATTAGGCAAAATCAAGGCTAAATTGGCTCCGAGTTCTCCGGCTCGGATCGGTCATGCGATCCATGATGTTCCTTCACTTAAATGGGCCTAACTTACTCATCTTAATCCCAATTAAGGCATATGATACCTTGTTGGAAAGCTTATTGGGAGGCCCTTAATTTGATCTAGGGTTAGTTCAGGATTAATAAGCATAAATAACAGTTTACAGCCACACAAGCGAGAGAGAGATGAAAATTAGATAACTTTTACAATCATTGTATT
>JAUPTC010000013.1:8156447-8179115 GCA_030762895.1 Sophora flavescens
AGGAATAGATGGATTAACTGCATGACCATTATAAAAGATATGCGTTTTGGCTACTCTCATATTTTTCGTGAGGGCAATATCTGTGCAGATAAAATTGCCAATCATGGACTGTCTATTCATGGATTCTTTTGGTGGGATTTAATCCCTAATTTCATTAGGGATGACTTTTGTAAGAATAGGGTAGGTTTTCGCTTTAGGTGACTTCATAGGTTAGGTCCATGCCCCCCATGCTCTTGTATTGTTTTGTTTTCTTATTTTTGAATAAATTGGGGTGTGCTGCATATGATGGATAGTGTTCAAGGTGCCAACCTAGTTGGGATGTTAGCCTCAATTGTGATGCTTTTGCACACCACCTTATTTAAAAAAAATGCTAAACTGGGTCCCGAGTTCTCTGACGCGGTTCAGTGCGTAGTCCATGATATTCCTTCCCTTAAATGGGCCTAACTTACTCATCTTAAGCCCAATTAAGGCATATGATACCTTGTTGGAAAGCTTATTCAAATGCCCTTAATTTGGTCTAGGGTTAAGTTAGGATTAACAAGCGTAAATAGCAGTTTACAGCCGCACAAGTCAGAGAGAGACAAAAATTAGATAACTTTTAGCATCATTGTTTTTGCTTTTACATTATTGGGTGTAATTGGGCTTAATTACTAAACATTGTTAATTTTCGGAATTTTCACTCATCCTGACCTTGTTGCCTTGTACAGAGCATAATTAAAGCTACAAACATCGAATTTTGGTGATATTGCTGTCCCTGGAAAGATAACGAAGAGACCTACAAATTCAGGTTTCACAAGAATTGTCAAATTAGGCCAAAATCAAGGCTAAATTGGGTCCCGAGTTCTCTGGCGTGGATCAGTGAGCAGTCCATGATGTTCCTTCACTTAAATAGGCCAAACTTACTCATCTTAAGCCCAATTAAGGCATATGATACCTTGTACGAAAGCTTATTCAGAGGCCGTTAATTTGGTCTTGGTTTAGGTCAGGATTAATATTCATAAATAGCAGTTTACAGCCGTACAATGCAGAGAGAGATGGAAATTAGACAACTTTTACAATCATTGTTTTTGCTTTTACATTATTAGGCTTAATTGGGCATAATTGCTAAACATTGTTAATTTTCGGGTTTTTCACTTATCCTAACCTTGTTGCCTTGCGCATAGCATAACTGGAGCTACAGATATCGGATTTTGGTGATCTTGCTGTCCCTAGAAAGATAAGGAAGAGACCTACAATTTCAGGTGTCACAAGATTTGTCAAAAGAGGCCAAAATCAAGTATAAATTGGGTCCCGAGTTCTCTGGCGTGGATCAGTGAGCAGTCCATGATGTTCCTTCACTTAAATAGGCCTAACTTACTCATCTTAAGCCCAATTAAGGCATATGATACCTTGCTCGAAAGCTTATTCAGAGGCCGTTAATTTGGTCTTGGTTTAGGTCAGGATTAATATTCATAAATAGCAGTTTACAGCCGTACAATCCAGAGAGAGATGGAAATTAGACAACTTTTACAATCATTGTTTTTGCTTTTACATTATTAGGCTTAATTGGGCATAATTGCTAAACATTGTTAATTTTCGGGTTTTTCACTTATCCTAACCTTGTTGCCTTGCGCAGTGCATAACATGAGCTACAGATATCGGATTTTGGTGATTTTGTTGTCCCTAGAAAGATAAGGAAGAGTCCTACAATTTCTGATTTCACAAGAATTGTCAAATTAGGCCAAAATCAAGCCTAAATTGTGTCCCGAGTTCTCTGGCGCGGTTCAGTGCGCAGTCCATGATGTTCCTACACTTAAATGGGCCTAACTTACTCATCTTAAGCCCAATTAAGGCATATGATACCTTGTTGGAAAGCTTATTCAGAGGCCGTTAATTTGGTCTTGGGTTAGGTTAGGATTAATAAGCATAAATAGCAGTTTACAGCCGCACAATCCAGAGAGAGACGGAAATTAGACAACTTTTACAATCATTGTTTTTGCTTTTACATTATTGGGCTTAATTGGGCTTAATTGCTAAACACTGCTAATTTTCAGGTTTTTCACTTATCCTAACCTTGTTTCCTTGCGCAGAGCATAACTAGAGCTACGGATATCGGATTTTGGTGATCTTGCTGTCCCTAGAAAGATAAGGAAGAGACCTACAATTTCAGATTTCACAAGAATTGTCAAATTAGGACAAAATCAAGGCTAAATTGGGTCTCGAGTTCTCGATCGTGGTTCAGTGCGCTGTCCATGATGTTCCTTCACTTAAATGGGCCTAACCTACTCATCTTAAGCCCAATTAAGGCATACGATACCTTGTTGGAAAGCTTATTCAGAAGCCGTTAATTTGGTCTTGGGTTAGGACATGATTAGTAAGCATAAATAGCAGTTTACAGCCGTACAATTCAGAGAGACGGAAATTAGACAACTTTTACAATCATTGTTTTTGCCTTAACATTATTGGGCTTAACTGGGCTTAATTGCTAAACATTCTTAATTTTCGGGTTTTTCACTTATCCTAACCTTGTTGCCTTGCGCAGAGCATAACTGAAGCTACAGATATCGGATTTTGGTGATCTTGCTATCCCTAGAAAGATAAGGAAGAGACCTACAATTTCAGGTTTCACAAGAATTGTCCAATTTGGCCAAAATCAAGTCTAAATTGGGTCCCGAGTTCTCTGACGCGGTTCAGTGCGCAGTCCTTGATGTTCCTTCCCTTAAATGGGCCTAACTTACTCATCTTAAGCCCAATTAAGGCATATGATACCTTGTTGGAAAGCTTATTCCGATGCCCTTAGTTTGTTCTAGGGTTAAGTCAAGATTAACAAGCATAAATAGCAGTTTACAGCCGTACAAGCTAGTGAGAGACGAAAATTAGACAACTTTTAGCATCATTGTTTTTACTTTTACATTATCGGTCTTAATTGGGCTTAGTTACCAAACATTGTTAATTTTCGGATTTTTCACTCATCCTGACCTTGTTGCCTTGTTCAGAGCATAACTAGAGCTACAAACATCGAATTTTGGTGATCTTGCTGTCCCTAGAAAGATAAGGAAGAGACCTACAATTTCAGGTGTCACAAGATTTGTCAAATTTGGCCAAAATCAAGTCTAAATTGGGTCCCGAGTTCTCTGGCGCGGATCAGTGCGCAGTCCATGATGTTCCTTCACTTAAATGGGCCTAACTTACTCATCTTAAGCCCAGTTAAGGCATATGATACCTTATTGGAAAGCTTTTTCAGAGGCCGTTAATTTGGTCTTGGGTTAGGTCATATTTAATAAGCCTAAATAGCATTTTACAGCCGCACACTCCAGAGAGAGATGGAAATTAGACAACTTTTACAATCATTGGTTTTGCTTTTACATTATTGGGCTTAATTGGGCTTAATTGCTAAACATTGCTAATTTTCAGGTTTTTCACTTATCCCAACCTTGTTGCTTTGCCCAGAGCATAACTAGAGCTACGGATATCGGATTTTGGTGATCTTGTTGTCCCTAGAAGGATAAGGAAAAGACCTACAATTTCAGGTTTCACAAGAATTGTCAAATTAGGTCAAAATCAAGGCTAAATTGGTTCTCGAGTTCTCTGTCGCGGTTCAGTGCGCAGTCCACATGATGTTCCTTCACTTAAATGGGCCTAACTTACTCATCTTAAGCCCAGTTAAGGCATATGATACCTTGTTGGAAAGCTTATTCCGATGCCCTTAATTTGTTCTAGGGTTAAGTTACGATTAACAAGCGTAAACAGCAGTTTACAGCCGCACACTCCAGAGAGAGACGGAAATTAGACAACTTTTACAATCATTGTTTTTGCTTTTACATTATTGGGCTTAATTGGGCTTAATTGCTAAACACTGCTAATTTTCAGGTTTTTCACTTATCCTAACCTTATTGCCTTGCGCAGAGCATAACTAGAGCTACGGATATCGGATTTTGGTGATCTTGTTGTCCCTAGAAAGATAAGGAAGAGACCTACAATTTCAGGTTTCACAAGAATTGTCAAATTAGGCCAAAATCATGGCTAAATTGGGTTTCGAGTTCTCTGTCGTGGTTCAGGGCGCAGTCTATGATGTTCCTTCACTTAAATGGGCCTAACTTACTCATCTTAAGCCCAATTAAGGCATATGATACCTTGTTGGAAAGCTTATTCAGAGGCCGTTAATTTGGTCTAGGGGACGTCATGATTAATAAGCATAAATAGCAGTTTAGAGCCGCACAATCCAGAGAGAGACGAAAATTAGACAACTTTTACAATCATTGTTTTTTCTTTTACATTATTGGGCTTGATTAAACATTGTTAATTTTCGGGTTTTTCACTTATCCTAACCTTGTTGCTTTGCGTAGAGCATAACTAGAACTACATATATCAGATTTTGGTGATCTTGTTGTCCCTAGAAAGATAAGGAAGAGACCTACAATTTCAGGTTTCACAAGAATTGTCAAATTAGGCCAAAATCAAGGCTAAATTGGGTCCCGAGTTCTCTGGCGCGGTTCAGTGCGCAGTCCATGATGTTCCTTCCCTTAAATGGGCCTTGACCTTGTCTCCAACCAAAGTTATGATGGAGGATACGTGTATGAGTGTGGACCTTGTTGACTCATTGTCTGACAAGAGTGTGCAACATACTTTTGAAGATTCTTTGGAAGCGGCTCTTATGATGGAGGATGTAGAAGAAGAGGTATGTGCGGGAGAAGTTGAATTCATGGTTAAATCCCTTGAGGCTTGTCTGGTGGTGAATAATGTTGAAGACAAAGTTGTGGAAGATGTGCGGATTGAAGACAAGGGTGAACCATCTGTGCTAGAGTTGAAAGAACTTCCATCCCATCTCCGTTATGCTTTCCTTGGGATAAATTCTTCATTCCCAGTTATCATTAGTAGTGAATTGAACTCTCTGGAGGAAGAGAAACTGTTAAGGTTGCTTAGGGAGCACAAATCTGAAATTGGGTGGTCTATGTCCGACTTGAAGGGGATAAGTCCCTCATTCTGTATGCACAAAATCCTCTTGGAGGAAAATTTCAAGCCGGTTAGACAACCCCAAAGAAGACTCAACCCGAATATGAAAGAAGTTGTAAGGAAGGAGGTTGTGAAGCTTTTGGATGCGGGAATAATCTATCCAATCTCCGATAGTCCATGGGTGAGTCCGGTCCAAGTTGTTCCCAAGAAAGGGGGGATGACGGTGGTGGCAAATGATAAAAACGAGCTCATCCCCTCAAGGACCGTTTCTGGATGGAGGGTGTGTATTGATTACAGAAGACTGAATGAGACCACCAGAAAAGATCACTTTCCATTGCCCTTCATTGATCAGATGTTAGAGAGGTTGGCGGGTCATGCTTTTTATCGCTTCCTTGTTGGATACTCAGGGTATAACCAGATTGTGGTTGACCCACAGGACCAAGAGAAGACCGCTTTCACTTGTCCCTATGGCGTCTATGCATACCGGAGGATGCCATTCGGGTTGTGTAATGCACCCGCTACTTTACAAAGGTGCATGCTTTCCATATTCTCTGACATGACTGAAAAATTCATTGAGGTATTTATGGATGATTTTTGTGTTTGGTAATTCTTTTGATAATTGTCTGAATAATCTTGCATGTGTTCTAAAAAGATGCCAAGAAACTAACCTTGTTTTAAATTGGGAAAAATGTCATTTCATGGTTAGGGAAGGTATAGTTCTTGGTCATTAAATTTCATCACGGGGGATGGAAGTTGATAAAGTAAAAATTGAAGTAATTGAAAAACTTCCCCCTCCCATAAATGTGAAAGGTGTTAGAAGCTTCCTAGGGCATGCGGGTTTCTATAGGAGGTTTATAAAAGATTTTTCAAAGATTGTGAAACCCTTATGCAAGCTTTTGGTAGTTGATACTCCTTTTATATTTGATGATGATTACATGCATGCTTTCCAACTTTTGAAAGAAAAACTCACCACCGCACCGGTCATTGCACCTCCAGATTGGAGTTTACCATTTGAGTTAATGTGTGATGCAAGTGACTATGTGGTGGGAGCCATTTTGGACCAAAGAAAAAATAAAGTGTTGCATGTCATTTACTATGACAGTCGTGTGCTGAATTATGCTCAATTGAATTATACCACGACTGAAAAAGAATTGCTTGCTGTGGTGTTTGCGTTTGATAAATTTAGATCCTACTTGATTGGCTCTAAAACTACTGTCTACACTGATCATTCTGCTTTGAAGTATCTTATGACTAAACAGGATGCCAAGCCAAGGCTCATTAGGTGGATACTACTACTCCAAGAGTTTGATTTGGATATAAAGGACAAGAAAGGATTAGAGAATGTGGTGGCCGACCATTTGTCTAGGCTTCCACAAGCATATGTTCAAGCAAAAGTCGAGTTTCCAATTCAAGAGGAATTCCCAGATGAAAATCTGTTTATGGTGCAAGTGGCACCTTGGTTTGCGGACATTGCAAATTACAAGGCCGCCAACAAGATTACAAAAGACTTCACTTCGCAACAAAGGAAGAAGCTCATCCATGATGCCAAATACTATGTTTGGGATGAGCCCTACCTTTTCAAAAGAGGTTCGGATGGAATTCTGAGAAGATGCATTCCGGAAGAGGAGATTGAGGGGGTATTGACTCATTGCCACAACTCACCATATGGGGGACACTTTGGTGGTGAGAGGACCGCCATGAAGATCTTGCAATGCGGGTTATTTTGGCCCACTATTTTCAAAGAATCCAGAGCTTGGGTGATGAAATGTGATAAGTGTCAACGGACCGGAAGTATTTCCAAGCGAAATGAGATGCCCTTGAAGGGTATTCTAGAGGTGGAGCTCGTTGATGTATGGGGGATCGACTTCATGGGTCCTTTCCCATCATCATACAACAACAAATACATTCTTGTTGCGGTGGACTATGTGAGAAAATGGGTGGAAGTTGTTCCAACTGTGAAGGATAATGCAAAAGCTGTGATTAGTTTTGTAAGGAAGAACATCTTCACCCGATTTGGAACCCCTAGAGCTATTATTAGTGATGGGGGTACCCATTTTTGCAATAAAGAGTTCAATGCAGTGCTTGCCAAGTTTGGGGTCAATCATAAAGTTGCCACACCATACCACCCTCAAACCAGTGGGCAAGTGGAGTTGTCCAATCGGGAATTGAAGAGGATTTTGGAGAAAACTGTGAACAATGCTAGGAAGGATTGGGCAAAGAAACTGGATGATGCACTTTGGGCTTATCGGACTGCATATAAAACACCTATTGGGATGTCACCTTACCAGTTAGTATTTGGAAAATCATGCCACCTTCCGGTAGAGCTCCAACATCGTGCTTTTTGGGCAGTGAAGGCCCTGAACTTTGATACTAAGCTGGACATGGACAAGAGACTGCTTCAACTGAATGAGTTGGATGAATTCCGACTCTTGGCTTATGAGAGTGCAAGGATCTACAAGGAAAGAAGAAAATTCTGGCATGACAAGTACATTCTTCCCAAGCAATTCGAAGAAGGCCAGTCAGTTTTGCTCTTTAACTCACGATCAAGCTCTTTCCAGGCAAACTGAGATCAAGGTGGTCGGGCCCATTCTATGTGAAGTCTGTTTCCCCATTTGGTGCAATTGAACTGGAAGACCCATCATCCGGAGATACTTTCACTATTAATGGGCAAAGGCTCAAGCACTACCTTGGAGGAGACTTTGATCGTCAAGCAGTCTCCGTCCCTCTTAAAGCACCATCTTAGAGATCACCCGTCAAGCTAGTGACATTAAAGAGGCGCTTATTGGGAGGCAACCCAAGTTTTCTTTTCCTTTTCTCTTTTGTTTTTGATTTTCAACTCTTGAGTAATTTGAGAAGATCAAGAGATTGGTTAATAGTTTTGTTAAGTGCTTTCAGATTTTGAAGGAAGGAGGAGAAAAAGGCCAGGGAGAAACCCGCTACCACCTTGGTGAGTTGTTCCATTTTCACCCCTCTCCGACTTGATTATTTACATTGGGGACAATGTAAGTTTTTAAGCTTGGGGTAGGGGTATTTTTGTAAATTTTTGAATTTTTTTGCATTGTTCATATTGCATTCATCTAGGCATAGTTTTGCATGATCGCATGATTCGGTTACCCCTGCTTAGATTGAGCATCTGATTGTGAGAACTGAGTGCCAATTTATTTGTGATAGTGAATTTTTGAACCCTAATTTTTCTCTTCTTGTGATATGGCTTCAAATAAATATTCTTAAGATGGTCTTGGATAGTTGATGATTAGCATGTGTTTCTATAGACTTGTGTTCCTCACTGATTTTTGAACTGATAAATGTGAGCTTTTGAGCCATTAAGGGGTACTCACTAAATCTACCCCATTTCTTGTGTTAGAGTGTTATTCCTCTTGGATTGTATTCCTCTAGAACTTGACTTGAAACCGTTTTGAAGCTTAAAATTTTTTGAAAACATTTTTGAAAATGATTGAGGCACTAGGTATTTTTTCTGGCCTTCTGAGCTTTGAATGACAAAATGCTACCCCCTTAGTTGCCCAATTTTGAGCTTGAAAGAATAAAATACTTTTCTTGGTCCCTTGAAATTTTTTGATGAATGATGCTTATGAGAGACCTTCTAAAGTATTGCACAAAAGGGTAAAAAGGTAGTGGAAAAAAGTATGGGATGAGAAAAAAAATTCTCTAGAGCTGAAAAATCTCCCCTTCTCCAATTAAAAGAAAAATAAAGAAAAAGAAATAAAAATAGAGAAGGGGATGATAAAAGAAATGAGAAATAAAACAAAATAAAGAAAGAAAGGTGGCAAAAGTAAATCGAAACCCGAAAGGGTATTTTAGAAGGTGTCATGATTTGTAATGCTTGATGTTTATGTAGCCTTTTGAAATGTCCTTTTCTTGATTTCCCCACCTAACGATTAATCCCATGGCCCCGTTACAACCAAAGTAAAGACCTCTTGATTCTTAATTGTTTTCATTAATAAAGTAGAGATTTGGTTGATAGTCAAGCCTATGGTAGAATTCTTTCCTTGAGGAAAATGGAGTGAATTGTCATATATACTTGAACACTTGAGTGAGGTGAGAAAGAGAACCAAGCAAATGAACAAGCTTGGGGTGACCTTCAAGTGAGCAAGAGTGCCCGAATTAGTGAGAATATGAGTTTAGGGAACCTAAGCCTCTAATTGGACTTGAATTGATTGTCTCTTGCTGAATTATTTGAATGCTTGTTACTTGGATCATTTTACTCGGGTTCTTAGTTCACTATCATTGCTCTGTTTGTTTTCATCTTCCGGCCTTGGTTTTTGCTTGAGGACAAGCAAAGTCTTAAGATTGGGGTGATTTGATGAGTGTGATTTCACCTCATTTTCCATGTATATTTCTGCATGCATTTGCATATAGTTAGGCCATTTTAGTTTTATTTTGGTTAGTTTTTCCTTTGGAACGGATAAGGTGGTTTTGTGTGTTGTTTTGCAGGAATTTATGAGCAATTGCCCAAGATTTGGCCTTGATAAGGCTTGGATGAAGAGAGAGCCTGAAAAGAGAAGAAATTGAGCAAAGCAAAATTTTGAAGCTTCGCCACGCTAGACTGTATCTCGCCTCGCGAGCCAGAGGACCAGCCAGAGCAACAACAGTCAACCTTTCTGTCTCGCCCAGCGAATCACCATCTCGCCTCGCGACACAGATGGCCTGACTGTGCCAGAAACTTCACCCTTTCTGCCTCGCCTCGTGAGTTGCCTTCTCGCCTCGCGAGAGGACGAATCCCTGAAGATCATATTTTTAATATTCACCTCGCGAGCTTCGTCTCTCCCCGCGAGCACGCGAAACTCAGAACCCCTGTTATAAGATGTTTTAGGGCAGAACTGAAGGGGATTGGATTTGGAAAGAAAGGAGGCGGCTACAAACCCTAAGAAGGCATTCTCTGCTCCTGTGGCTGCTACTGGGCATCTTCCATGGAGTTCCTCCTTTCCTTCATCTTTGTATCTCTTCTTTTCCCTTTTAATTTGATGATGTGTAGCTAAACTCCCCTTTGTTGGGGTTAGACAATGGTTTTTCTGAATTTGGTTGTAACATAAAGTGATTGTAATGCAATTTCCTATTTCTTTATGAGTGTTTGATTCCATTCTTAATGCTTTCCTTGGTTTGATCATCCTAGGAATGATATGTTGCTTTAATAGACAATTGAAAGGTTGATGTTAGGGCATGCTCTTGAATCAAATACCAAGTAGTTCATGAACCTAGACATAGGTCTTGGGGTGCTTGCAATCTTATGAATCTTGACTCTTAATGCAATTTCTCATATTAATCCACCTAAGACATTAGGGTTTAACTTGAGATTTTAGGCTTATTCCACCTAAGACATTAGGGTTTGAGTATTTGAAGAAGATTTGATTGTCATAATTGAAGTAGGAATTGTGTTATTTACCATTTCATAGCACCAAAGGAGGATTAGCCTAGTCTAACCCTAACAATTCTATCCATTTGTTGTTCACATTTCTGTTTGCCTATTAAGTGTTTGATAAAATACCTAAAAGAACAAAAACATTTTATTCTTGTTTGTTTCATTAGATGTTAGAGCTACCTTCATTCCAAACAAGATTCGCCTAGATAGTAGTTCAATTTGTGAAGTGGTACTTGTTCACGATCCCTGAGGACGATTTCCGGTTCTTACCCTTTTATTACTTGCAACGACCCGGTACACTTGCCTAGTTCGTGTCAGTTCCTTCATGAGTGAGTTGAAGAGTATCCCACGTTTGCTTTGTTGTTTTGCAATTGGAGACCTTGAAAAACTCATCATAATTCAAAGCAGCTGTTATAATATTTTTTGCCTTAGCATTATAACCAACTCTTCTTTTATCATCATCATTCCAGCCATCTTTTGGTTTATTTTGTTTATTTCACTTAGCATCAAGAATAAATGGAACATAGGGACCATTTTCAACAACATCTAATACATCTAAACCTGCAGCCTCAAGAAAGATAAGCATTCTCTCTTTCCAATACATGTATTGGGAGCCATTAAAGGCAGGGGGTCTAGTGAGTGAAGCCCCATCACCCAGGATATCATTTGTAGCCATCTCTTGAAGCTATTAAGCTTTGTAACAAGAGTTTTAGCCATGATGCCACTTGTTGGTAATGGCTACAATGTCAAGAGGGGGATGAATTGAGATATTGAAAACTTTTTCAACAATTTAAAGCAAAACAGAGTTTTCTTAAAGAAAGTTAGTTTTCACTCAATTTTAATTCCCAAGAATTAGGTTATGTAACAAGTAATGATGTCAAGAAGAATTATAAGAAGTAACAACAAGTTTAACACAGATTGCAAATCAAAGATACAAGTTAACAGGCATTCTTAAAACTCATTCACAACACACAAGTGCATATAATATGTATATGGAGTTTAGAGATGAGAAGAGCACGCAAACCGATTTATCCTGGTTCGGCTACCTCCTCTGGTAAGCCTACATCCAGTCCCACACCTCTGTGGTTTTCTCCACTAGAACCAGAAATTACAATATCCAATTACAGCATTCACATGGATAACCTCATTGCTCAAGAACACACCAAAAAGCACACTTGCTTTTCTATACCCAAGGATCCCTTCTATCCTTGTTCAATCCTAAGAGATACCCTCTCTTAATCACACTAATTCACAGAAAGAATTGAGTAGAAGAAAGACTCTAAAAGTCTGATTATACAAATTGAAGTTCTAAGAAATATAACACTTTTCTCTCAAAGATGAAGCACTTTTGGAAGCTTTTGAATCTTTCGTATTTTCACTTTCAGAATGTGTAAGGTTATAGAAAAGTGTTCCTTTGATCCCTCTTTATATAGAAAACAAGTTATAGTCATTGGGATCAATTAAAACAAATTTGGATCCGATTTAACAAAATATGTTTTCTTGATTCTCGTTTTTGAAATAAGATTCTGATTGTTCTTGTAGAATTCTCGTCTATCTTGAAAATAACCGTTTCCATCTAGCCATTAAGATTTTACATTCGGATAGGCTAGTAGACGAGCTCCATTAAGTACTTTAGTGGACGGAGCTTCTCATTAAGGACTCAGTAAGTCCAAAGAGCGTAACCTTAGTAGACGAGCTCCATATGCCACTTTAGTAGACGAGCGCTTCTTGTTACTTCAGTAGACGAGTGCTTTTGTTACTTTAGTAGACGCGAGCTTCTGTCACTTTAGTTGACGCGAGCTTCTGTCACTTTAGTTGACACGAGCTTCTGTCACTTTAGTAGACGCGAGCTTCTGTTACTTTAGTAGACGCGAGCTTCTGTCACTTTAGTAGACGCGATCTTCTGTTACTTTAGTAGACGCGACCTTCTGTCACTTTAGTAGACGCGATCTTCTGTTACTTTAGTAGATGCGAGCTTCTTAGTAGTTCATTGGATGTCAGCTTTTTAGTAGTTCATTGGACGTCAGCTTTTTAGTAGTTCATTGGACGTCAGCTTTTTATCACTTCATTAGACATCAGCTTTTTAGTAGCTCATTGGACGTCAACTTTTTATCACTTCATTGGACGTCAGCTTTTTATCCCAGTGTAGGACGGCCGCTTATATTATCCTTTGTAAAAATTAGTTTCTTCTTAAGTTTAAGTGCTTCACCTAAGAAATCAAATGTACTATTTTTACAATATCATCTAAAGTATAAGATCTTCATTGCTTGATGCTTTAGTCCTTGTTCATTGCTTTGTATCCTTGGTCTTCCATCCTTTAATCCTTGATTTATCTTTTTCATGAGTGATCTTGCATGCAACTTAACACATAATAAGTACATAGTCAAAATCAAAAATCTTAAGCAAAATACACTTTCATTGTCATACATCAAAACATGAATGAGGGCTTAGTCTTACATAACTTACTCATTTTAAGCCCAATTAAGGTATATGATACCTTGTTGGAAAGCTTATTCAGAGACCTTTAATATGGTCTAGGCTTAGGTCAGGATTAATAAGCATAAATAGCAGTTTACAACCGCACAAGCCAGATAGAGACAGAAATTAGATAACTTTTACAATCATTATTTTTGCTTTTACATTATTGGGCTTAATTGCTAAACATTGTCAATATTCGGATTTTTTACTCATCCTGACCTTGTTGACTTGCACAGAGCATAACTAGAGCTACATATATCGGATTTTAGTGATCTTGCTGTCCCTAAAAAGATAAGGAAGTGACCTACAATTTCAGGTTGCACAAGAATTGTCAAATTAGGCCAAAATCAAGGGTAAATTCGGTCCCGAGTTCCCTGGCGCGGATGAGTGTTCACTCCATGATGTTCCTTCAATTAAATGGGCCTAACTTACTCATCTTAAGCCCAATTAAGGCATATGATACCTTGTTGGAAAGCTTATTCAGAGGCCCTTAATTTAGTGAAGGGTTAGGTCAGGATAAATAAGCATAAATAGCAGTTTACAACCTCACAAGCCAGAGAGAGACAGAAAATAGACAACTTTTACAATCATTGTTTTTGCTTTTACATTATTAGGCTTAAATACTAAACTTTGTTAATTTTCGGATTTTTGACTCATTCTGACCTTGTTGCCTTGCAAAGAGCATACCTAGAGCTACATATATCGGATTTTGGTGATCTTGTTGTCTCTAGAAAGATAAGGAAGAGACCTACAATTTCAGGTTTCACAAGAATTGTCAAATTAGGCCAAAATCAAGGCTAAATAGGGTCTCGAGTTCTCTGGCACGGATCAGTACACAGTCCATGATGTTCCTTCACTTAAATGGGCCTAACTTACTCATCTTAAGCCTAATTAAGGCATATGATACCTTGTTGGAAAGCTTATTCAGAGGCCCTTAATTTAGTGAAGGGTTAGGTCAGGATAAATAAGCATAAATATCAGTTTACAACCGCACAAGCCAGAGAGAGACAGAAAATAGACAACTTTTACAATCATTGTTTTTGCTTTTACATTATTAGGCTTAATTACTAAACATTGTTAATTTTCGGATTTTTCACTCATCCTACCTTGTTACCTTGCACAGAGCGTAACTAGCGCTACAGATATCGGATTTTGGTAATCTTGTTGTCCCTAAAAAGATAAGGAAGAGACCTACAATTTCAGGTTTCATAAGAATTCTCAAATTAGGCCAAAATCAAGGCTAAGTTGGGTCTCGAGTTCTCTGACGCGGATTAGTGCGCAGTTCATGATGGTCCTTCACTTAAATGGGCCTAACTCATCTTAAGCCCAATTAAGGCGTATGATACCTTGTTGGAAAGCTTATTCAGAGGCCCATAATGTGGTCCAGGGTTATGTCAGGATAAATAAGCATAAATAGCAGTTTACAGCCGCACAAGCCAGAGAGAGACAAATTAGACAACTTTTACAATAGTTGTTTTTGCTTTTACATTATTGGGCTTAATTGGGCTTAATTGCTAAACATTGTTAATTTTCAGACTTTTCACTCATCCTGACCTTGTTGCCTTGCAAAGAGCATAACTAGAGCTACAGATATCGGATTTTGGCGATCTTGTTGTCCCTAGAAAGATAAGGAACAAACCTACAATTTCATGTTTCACAAGAATTGCCAAATTAGGCCAAAATCAAGGCTAAATTGCATCCCGAGTTCTCTGGCACGGATCAGTGTGCAGTCTATGATGTTCCATCACTTAAATGGGCCTAACTTACTTATCTTAAGCCCAATTGAGGCATATGATACCTTGTTGGAAAGCTTATTCAGAGGCCCTTAATTTGGTGAAGGGTTAGGTCAGGATTAATAAGCATAAATAGCAGTTTACAGCCGCACAAGCCAGAGAGAGACATAAATTAGACAACTTTTACTATCTTTGTTTTTGCTTTTACCTTATTGGGCTTAAATGCTAAACATTGTTAATTTTCGGATTTTTCACTCATCCCGACCTTGTTGCCTTGCGCAGAGCAAAACTAGAGCTACAGATATCGGATTTTGGTGATCTTGCTGTCCCTAGAAAGATAAGGAAGAGACCTACAATTTCAGTTTTGATAAGAATTGTCAAATTAGGCCAAAATCAAGGAAAATTGGGTCCCGAGTTCTTTGGCGCGGATCAGTGCGAAGTCCATAATGTTCCCTCACTTAAACGGGCCTAACTTACTCATCTTAAGCCCAATTAAGGCGTATGATACCTTGTTGGAAAACTTATTCAGAGTCCCTTAATTTGGTCTAGGGCTAGGACAGGATTATTAAGCATAAATAGCAGTTTACAGCCGCACAAGCCAGAGTGAGACGGAAATTAGACAACTTTTACAATCGTTGTTTTTGCTTTTACATTATTGGGCTTAATTGGGCTTAATTGCTAAACATTGGTAATTTTTGGATTCTTCACTCATCCTGACCTTGTTGCCTTGCGCAGAGCAAAACTAGAGCTATAGATATCGGATTTTGGTGATCTTGCTATCCCTAGAAAGATAAGGAAGAGACCTACAATTTCATATTTCATAAGAATTCTCAAATTAGGCCAAAATCAAGGCTAAATTGGGTCTCGAGTTCTCTGGCACGGATTAGAGCGCAGTCCATGATGTTCCTTCACTTAAATGGGCCTAACTTGCTCATCTCAAGCTTAATTAAGGCATATGATAGCTTGTTGGAAAACTTATTCAGATGCCCTTAATTTGGTCTAGGGTTAGGTCAGGATTAATAAGCATAAATAGCAGTTCAGAGCCGCACAAGCCAGAGAGAGACAGAAATTAGATAACTTTTACAATCATTGTTTTTGCTTTTACATTGTTGAGCTTAATTGCTAAACATTGTTAATTTTTGGATTTTTCACTCATCCTGACCTTGTTGCCTTGCGCAGAGCATAACTAGTGCTACAGATATCGGATTTTGGTGATCTTGCTGTCCCTAGAAAGATAAGGAAGAGACCTACAATTTCAGGTGTCATAAGAATTGTCAAATTAGGCCAAAATCAAAGCAAAATTGGGTCCCGAGTTCTCTGGCGCTGATCAGTGCGCAGTCTATAATGTTCCTTCACTTAAATGGGCCTAACTTACTCATCTTAAGCCCAATTAAGCCGTATGATACCTTGTTGGAAACTTATTCAGAGGCCCTTAATTTGTTCTAGGGTTTCGTCAAGATTAATAAGCATAAATAGCAGTTTACAGCCACACTTGCTGATGAGATTTATCCGGCAAGTGTACCGGATTCGTCGCCAAGTAATAAAAAGATATCAATCCCACAGAGACCTTCATCTCAAATCGCAACTAATTATCAAATCGATTAAACCGGACTATAAAAAAAGGATTTTGAAAAGGTTTTTATTTTTGAAATAAGAGATAACTTAAAAAATCAGATAAGGAATGCAATCAAGTAAAACAGAAAGTAAATCAATTTGGGGGTTTTTCAGATCTAAAGGAATTCCTAGGAATTTGGGTTACCAACAAGATTGTTTATGTTACTAAATTGACTACTCCTTGTTAATTATCAAAAATTGCTTTGAAGGGGAATTTATCCTCAAATAGTTAATGCTCCCTCTCGGGTTACAAAAACTGTGCCCAATTAAACCAACCCCTACTCTCGTGGTAGTCGAATTTAGATTGAACCCTTTAAGTTTCGTGACAATTCGTTAATCCTCGAAGGACCGCTTCTAACTCTCGTGTTTATGTCCTAAGTCTGATTCTATAGATCTGATACCTAAGTTCACCGCTAGGTTCCTTATTAGCATATCTACGACACGCAAACAAGTGGCCACCGAATTTACGAGTATTTAAAACAATAGAAATCAGATCTAAAGCAAAATCGAAATTAACAAAGATGAAACATCAATTCATAACATGAATCAGATCTTGGGCATAGCCCCAATCCCTAGAAATAAAGATACTACTCAAGCCTTGCCATGGTGATTACAAGCTTGGTTAGCAACAACATGAAATAAAAAATAAGAGAAGAGAAGAGAAGAAGAAGAAGAAGAAGAAGAAGAAGAAGAAGAAGAAGAAGAAGAAGAAGAAGAAGAAAGATCCTAAAAATTTGCCTAAGTGTAGCAGCCCAAAAGTCTCCTCAGTCTTTGCCTAGATGCCATATTTATAGATTAGGGAAGTTTGAATCCCAATCAAACACAAATTCAGATCAATTCAGTTTCTTCAGATCCAAAAACTGCACGTCACGACCGTGATGGCCATCACGGCTAGGCCGTGACGGATTCTGCCTTGGGCGTTGCTTCACTGATTGGTCTGTCACGGTCTTGACCACCATCACGGCTAGGCCGTGATCAGTTCTGCCTGTGAGGGTCTGGTTCAGCTGATATGTCACGGCTGTGATGGGCATCACGACTAGGCCGTGACCAGTTCTGACTTTAGCCTTCTTTCTTTTTAGCTCTACTCGATCATGGTCGTGATGGTCATCACGGCTAGGTCATGATGGTCATCACGGCTAGGCCGTGATGGACTCTGTTTGGCTCATTTTCTTCACTTTTCAAGCCCTATCTTCATGAAGCTCCATCATGGTCAATCTTGAGCATTTTATCCTTAATTCCTGCAAAACAACACCACAAAACCGTCTTACCCGTTCCAAGGTAAAAACTAACCAAAATCAAATTCAAAATGCCTAAACTATATGAAAATGCATGCAAAATGATAAGCAAATATGAGATGTAATCACACTCATCAAACTACCCCAAGCTTAAGACTTTGCGTGTCCTCAAGCAATCACTAAGGCCAGAAAATATAAGTAATCAGAGCATGGATCGTGAACCAAGAACCCGAGTAACTAATCCAAGTAACAGGCATATTCAATAAGTACCCAAGAGACAATCAATTTCGAGTCCAATTAGAAGCTTAGGTTTCCTAAATTCATATTCTCACTGATTCGGGCACTCTTCTCACCTCACTCAAGTGTTTAAGGGTATATGACAATTCGCTCAATTTCCTCAAGGAGAGTATTCTACCATAAGCTTGACTATCAACCAAATCTCTACTTTATTAATGAAAACACGTAAGGATCAAGAGGTCTTTTATTCTGGTTGTAATGAGGCCATGTGATTAATCGTTAGGTGGGGAAATCAAGAAACGGAAATTCAAGAGGGTTAAACAAAATATCAACATTGAAAAGCATGACAACCTTCTAAAATACCTTTTTGGGCTTTTGTTCACTTTTCCACCTTTCTTTCTTTCTTTTTATTTTTATTTCTCACTTTCTTTTTGTTATCCCCTTCTCCATTTTTTTTGTTTATTTTATTTTATTTATTTGGAGAAGGGGAGATTTTCAATTCAAGAGAAATATTTTTCTAATTTTCTCATCCCACAATTTTATTTTTCAAACTACCTTTTTACCCTTTTTCCAATACTTTAAAAGGCTTCATATCAAGCATTATTCATCAAAATATTTCAAGGTACCAAGAAAAGTATTTTATTCTTTTAGGCTCAAAATTGGGCAACTAAGGGGTAGCATTTAATCAATAAAAGCTCAGAAGGCCAGAAAAATACCTAATGCCTCAATCATTTTCAAAAATGTTTTCAAAATTTTTTAAGTTTCAAAACGGTTTCAAGTCAAGTTCTAGAGAATACAATCCAAGAGGAATAAAACACTCTATCACAAAGAATGGGGTAGATTTAGTGAGTACCCCTTTTAGGCTCAAAAATCTCTCATTTAGTGGTTTAAAATCAATGAGAAACACAAATTTAAGGAACCGCATGCTAATTATCAACTATCAAAAGATCATCTCAAGAATTTTTATTTTTAGCCTTATCACAAGAATAAAAAAATTGGGTTCAAAAATTCACTATCACAATTTATTTGGCACCAAGTTCTCACAATTGGATGCATACTCTAAGCAAAGGGGTAATCTAATCATGTGATCATGCAAAACTATGCCTATATGAATGCAATATAAAAAATGAAAAAATGCAAAAATACCCCTACCCCAAGCTTAGAAACTTACATTGTCCCCAATGTAAATAATCAAGTCGGAGAGAGGAGAAAAATGGAACAACTCACCAAGGTGGTAGCGGGTGCTGGCTCACATGCCAGTCAACAAATTGTTGGAAATTGTATCACGGCCGTGATAGGCATCACGGCTAGGACGTGATCAATTCTGGTCTTCAGGGTCCTTCTCATCACGCCCGTGGTGGATGTCACGGCTGGGCCGTGATCCTTTCTGGTCTTCTTTGGTTAGCTCATCACGACCGTGACCACTGTCACGGCCTGGGCATGGTGACTTCTGACTTTATTTGTCCTTGCCCTTTTTGCTCTTCCTGATTTCATAACCTGAAAGCACTTGGCAAATCCATCAATTAGTTATCTTTCTTTTCTTATCTTCTCCAATTATTCAAAAACAAAATTAAAAAACAAATGGAAAAGGGAAAGAAAACTTGGGTTGCCTCCTAAGAAGCGCTTATTTACGGTCTTAAGCTTGACCATACTTCTTTCAATCAACAGGGGTTGGCTGGGCCTAGAAGTGCAAGAACACTTCTCTTCCATGGGAGTCCTTCAAAGAGCCGATTTTGTTCATATGACCAATTGCGCTTTCGCTTTGCTCTTTTCACTGAGTTTCATGGCCTTACTCCCTCCCGACGAAAGTTTTGTTTCCACATGATGAGCAACTCCAACTTCATCACCACTGGGTGCATCATTCATCATGTAAATCTTCGGAGTTGCTTCCATGTTAGGCTTTTCCTTCACATCTGGAGACTTTATATCGATCCTGCACACATGACTCTCAAAAGGAGGGTTGTTATATGAGTTAGTCAAATCAAAATCTACCCTACCTTCCTCTACATTCAGAGAGAGTTTGCCATTCTTTACGTCTATTATCGCTCCAGCTGTGGCCAAGAACGACCTTCCTAGAATGATGGGAAATTTAGAATTTTCGTTCATATCCAACACCATGAAATCGATAGGAATGAAAAATTTCCCTACCCTTACGGGAACATTCTCTAGTATGCCTAGAGGAGTCTTAGTTGAGCCATCCGCAAATTGTAAAGAGAATTTGGATGGACTCAATTCTTTGGTTCCCAACCTCTCCAAGATAGTAAGTGGCATCAAGCTCGCACTAGCCCCTAAGTCACATAAGACTTGGTCTATTTTCACTTCTCCAATTGAGCAAGCAATAGAGAAACTACCTGGATCCTTTAGTTTAGGAGGCATATTAGTTTTTATCATGACATTGTGCTCCTCAATCAAGCTCTTAGTTTCTATTTCTACTTGCTTTTTCTTGACCAACCTTTGTGGGAAAGGTATTGGGGGTTGGTAAGGTGGTGGAGGGACATACTTTGGCTCTATCTCTTCATCTTCGCTCATGTCCTCCTCACATTCCACATCCTTTTCAACTACCCCAAGCTTATCATCCCTCAAGTATATGGCATTACAATGTTTATTGGGATTAACTTCAGGTTGTCCCGAAAACGTACCCTTAGGTCTAGAATATGTACTAGCTTGTTGGGCAATATGAGTTTCTAACATCTTGTTATGAATGGCTAAGTTATCTACCTTAGATGATAACTCTTTTATTGCCTCATTGACTGCCCTACCTTGTTGCCTATACTCTTCATTTTGTTTTGTTTTAGTTTCAACAAAACTTTCCAAAAGAGACTCAAGTTTAGACTTTTGTACCTGAGGATACCCCGATGCGGGTTTCCTATTACCTTGGCCTTCTTGGAATTCATGGTTCAGTGTGTTGCTGTAGTTCCCGTAGGAGAGGTAAGGGATGTTCTTCCTTCCTTAGTTGTAAGGATTTGGGGGAGCATAATTTGGCAACTTCGGGTTTGTGTCGTAGAAGTTGTGACAAGAGTTCACTTGTTCCCCCGAAGCGCCGGATCCATGAGCAATACCACGTGGGCACTCCATTATGTCATGTCCCTGCATTCCACAAATCTCACAAACAATATTAGTAACACCTATTGAACTCACGTTAGCCCTTTCAAGCTGATCAAAGTGTTTATTCAGTGAGACAATTTTAGACATGATGAGATCAGTGCTATTCATTTCAAACTTACCCCCCGAAATCTTTTTCGGGTTATTACCTCTTTCTGAACCCCATTGGTGGTAGTTGGTGGCCACGTTTTCAATGATGTCGAATGCCTCAGTCAGAGGCCTATTCATAAAGGCTCCACCAGGCGTGGAGTCAAGTGACACCTTCGAAGAGTAGTCCAATCCGTTGTAGAAGGTGTGCACTAATAACCACCTCTTGAGTCCATGATGTGGGCAAGACTCCAGCAATCCCTTGTAGCAATCCCAAGCTTTCGATAAGCATTCTCCGTCCTTTTGGAAGAAGCCGGTGATCTGGGTTCGTAGGTAAGCCGTCTTGGATGGAGGGAAGAATTTATCCAAGAATGCTTGCTCCAGTTGGTCCCAAGTCGACAAGGTATTAGCGGGAACTTGCTTCAGCCAAGCTTTTGCTTTTCCAGTAAGAGAGGAGGGGAACAACCTCAAACGAATAGCATCAGCCGGGGCTCCTTGAATTCTGACTACATCGGTGAACTCCAAGAATGTCTCCACGTGATCAGTCGGGTCCTCCGAGGGCAATCCTCCGAATTGATGTTGCCTAATCATGTTAATTAGCATAGGCGGTATAGTATAGTTTTCCGCCTCAATCTCTGGCCTAGTAATCCCAGTTCGCAAACCCCTAGAATTTGGGGCTGCGTAGTCCTTCAATGGTTTTGTATCCGGTAGATTCGGCATGAGTGGAATGGGAATCAACCTCTCCCTCTCACTTTGTAGTCTCCTACGTCTATGAAAGGTCCTTTCGATTTCGTGGTCAACCTCTATAAGGTCTCCAAGACTTAGGGATTTTTGCATAAAAGAGAAAAACACAGAGAGATAGATACTCTAGAAGGAAAAGGAGATAAATATGGTTTTTTTTTAACAAAAAACAATTAAAAAATAAAAATAAAAAGTCCATAAAAATCAATTTAAAAATTAAATTGAGATTCAAGAAAGCACAGTCCCCAACAACGGCACCAAAAACTTGATGAGATTTATCCGGCAAGTACGGATTCGTCGCCAAGTAATAAAAAGATATCGATCCCACAGAGACCGTGATCTCAAATCGCAACTAATTATCAAATCGATTAAATTGGACTATAAAAAAAGGATTTTGAAAAGGTTTTGATTTTTGAAATAACAGATAACTTAGAAAATCAGATAAGGAATGCAATCAAGTAAAACAAAGTAAATCAATTTGGGGGTTTTTCAGATCTAAAGGAATTCCTAGGAATTTGGGTTACCAACAAGATTGTTTATGTTACTAAATTGACTACTCCTTGTTAATTATCAAAAATTGCTTTGAAGGCAAATTTATCCTCAAATAGTTAATGCTCCCTCTCGGGTTACAAAAACCGTGCCCAATTAAACCAACCCCTACTCTCGTGGTAGTCGAATTTAGATTGAACCCTTTAAGTTTCATGACAATTCGTTAATCCTCGAAGGACGCTTCTAACTCTCGTGATTTAAGTCCTAAGTCTGATTCTATAGATCCGATACCTAAGTTCACAGCTAGGTTCCTCCTTAGAATTTCTACGACACGCAAACAAGTGGCCACCGAATTTACGAGTAATTAAAACAATAGAAATCAGATCTAAAGCAAAATCGAAATTAACAAAGATGAAACATCAATTCATAACATGAATCAGATCTTAGGCATAGCCCCAATCCCTAGAAATAAAGCTACTACTCAAGCCATTCCATGGTGATGACAAGCTTGGTTAACAACAACATGAAATAAAAAAATAAGAGAAGAGAAGAAGAAGAAGAAAAAAGATCCTAAAAATTTGCCTAAGTGTAGCAGCCCAAAAGTCTCCTCAGTCTCTGCCTAGATGCCATATTTATAGATTAG
>JAUPTC010000013.1:8179615-8198272 GCA_030762895.1 Sophora flavescens
GATTTTGGTGATCTTGATGACCCTAGAAAGATAATGAAGAGGCCTACAATTTCAGTGCTCACAAGAATTGTCAAAATAAGCCAAAATCAAGGCATAATTGTGTCCCGAGTTCTCTGGCGCGGATCAGTGCGCAGTCCATGATGTTCCACACTTAAATGGGCCTAACTTACTCATCTTAAGCCCAATTAAGGCATATGATACCTTGTTGGAAAGTTTATTCAGAGGCCCTTAATTTGGTCTTGGGTTAGGTTAGGATTAATAAGCAAAAATAGCAGTTTACAGCCGCATAAGTCAGAGAGAGATGGAAATTAGACAACTTTTACAATCATTTTTTTTACATTTACATTATTGGGCTTAATTGCTAAACATTGTTAATTTTCGGATTTTTCAACCATCCTGACCTTGTTGCCTTGCGCAGACCATGACTAGAGCTACAGATATCGGATTTTGGTGTTCTTGCTGACCCTAGAAAGATAAGGAAGAGATCCATAATTTCAGTTGTCACAAGAATTGTCAAATTAGGCCAAAATCAATGCTAAATTGGGTTCAGAGTTGTCTGGCGCGGATCAGTGCGCATTCCTTGATATTCCTTCGCTTAAATGGTCCTAACTTACTCATCTGAAGCCCAATTAATGCATATGATACCTTGTTGGAATGCTTCTTCATAGGCCCTTAATTTGGTCTATGGTTAGGTCAGGATTAATAAGCATAAATAGCAGTTTACAGCCGCACAAGCCAGAGAGAGACGAAAATTAGACAACTTTTACAATAATTTTTTTAAGGGGAAATTTCGGTTTCACTAGATTGTCAAATTAGGTCAAAATCAAGGCTAAATTGCGGTCTGAGTTCTCTAGGCCAAAATCAAGGCTATTGGGTCAGTCCATGATGTTCCTTCACTTAAATGAGCTTAACTTACTCATCTTAATCCCATTTAAGGCATATGATACCTTTGTGGAAACCTTATTTAGAGGGCCTTAATTTGGTCTAGGGTTCGGTCAGGATTAATAAGCATAAATAGCATTTTACAGGCGCACATGCTAGAGAGAGTCGGAAATTAGACAACTTTTACAATCATTGGTATTGCTCTTACATTATTAGGCTTAATTGAGCTTAATAGCTAAACATTTTTAATTTTCGGATTTTTCACTCATCCTCACCTTGTCGCCTTGCGCAGAGCATAAATAGAGGTACAAATATCGGATTTTGGTGATCTTGTTATCCCTAGAAAGATATGGAAGAGACCTACAATTTAAGGTGTCAAAAGAATTGTCAAATTAGGCCAAAATCAAGGCTAAATTGGGTCCCGAGTTCAATGACGCGGATCAGTGCGCAGTCCATGATGTTCCTTCACTTCAATGGGACTAACTTACTTATCTTAAGCCCAATTAAGGCATATGATACCTTGTTGGAAAGATTATTCAGAGGCCCTTAATTTGGTCTTGGGTTAGATCAGGATTAATAACCACAAATCGCAGTTTACAGCTGCAAAAGCCAGAAAGAGACGGAAATTAGACAACTTTTTCAATCAATGTTTTTACTTTTACATTATTGGGCTTAATTGCTAAACATTGTTAATTTTCGGATTTTTCACTCATCCTGACCTTGTTGCCTTGCGCAGAGCATAACTAGAGCTTCATATATCGTATTTTGGTAATCTAGCTGTCCCTAGAAAGATAAGGAAGAGACCTACAATTTCATGTTTCATAAGAATTCTCAAATTAGGCAAAAATCATAGTTAAATTGGGTCCCGAGTTCTCTGGCGCGGATCAGTGCGCAGTCCATGATGTTCCTTCACTTCAATAGCATTTTACTGTCGTACAAGTTAGAGAGAGACGGAAATTAGACAACTTTTACAACCAATGTTTTGGCTTTTACATTATTGGGCTTAATTGGGCTTAATTGCTAAACTTTGTTAAATTTTGGATTTTTCCCTCATCCTGACCTTGTTGCCTTGCGCAGAGCATAACTAGAGCTACAAATATTGGATTTTGGTGATCTTGCTATCCCTAGAAAGATAAGGAAGAGACCTACAATTTCAGGCATCACTAGAATTGTCAAATTAGGCAAAAATCAAGGCTAAATTGGGTCCCGAGTTCTCTGGCGCGGATCAGTGCGTAGTCCAAGATGTTCCTTCACTTAAATGGGCCTAACTTACTGATCTTAAGCCCAATTAAGGCATATGATACCCTGTTGGAAAGCTTATTCAGAGGCCCTTAATTTGGTCTAGGGTTAGGTCAGGATTAATAAGCGTAAATAGCAGTTTACAGCCGCACAAGTCAGAGAGAGACGGAAATTAGACAACTTTTACAACCATTGTTTTTGCTTTTACATTATTGGGCTTAATTGGACTTAATTTGCTAAACTTTGTTAATTTTTGGATTTTTCCCTCATCCTGACCTTGTTGCCTTGCGCAGAGCATAACTAGAGCTACAAATATTGGATTTTGGTGATCTTGTTGTCCCTAGAAAGATAAGGAAGAGACCTACAATTTTAGGTATCACTAGAATTGTCAAATAATGCCAAAATCAAGGCTAAATTGGGTCCCGAGTTCTATGGCACGGATCAGTGAGTAGTCCATGATGTTCCTTCACTTAAATGGGCCTAACTTACTTATCTTAAGCCCAATTAAAGCATATGATACCTTGTTTGAAAGCTTATAAAGAGGCCCTTAATTTGGTCTAGGGTTAGGTCAGGATTAATAAGCATAAATAGCAGTTTACAGCCGCACAAGCCAGAGAGAGACAGAAATTAGACAGCTTTTACAATTAATGTTTTTACTTTTACATTATTGGGCTTAATTATGCTTAATTGCTAAACATTGTTAATTTTTGGATTTTTCGCTCATCCTGACCTTGTTGCCTTGCACAGATCATAACTAGAGCACATATATCAGATTTTGGTGATCTTGCTGTCCCTAGCAAGATAAGTTAGAGACCTACAATTTCAGGTGTCACAAGAATTGTCAAATTAGGCCAAAATGAAAGCTGAATTAGGTCCCGAGTTCTCTGGCGCGGATCAGTGCGTTGTCCATGATGTCCCTTCACATAAATGGGCCTAACTTACTCATCTTAAGCCCAATTAAGGCATATGATACCTTGTTGCAAAGCTTATTCAGAGGCTCTTAATTTGGTCTAGGGTTAGCTCAGGATTAATAAGCATAAATAGCAGTTTACAGCCGCACAAGCCAGAGAGAGATGGAAATTAGATAACCTTTACAATCAATGTTTTTACTATTACATTATTAGGCTTAATTGCGCTTAATTGCTAAACATTCTTAATTTTCAGATTTTTCACTCATCCTGACCTTGTTGCTTTACGCAGAGCATAACTGGGGCAACAGATATCGGATTTTAGTGATCTCGCTGTCCCTAGCAAGATAAGGAAGAGACCTACAATTTCAGGTGTCAAAAGAATTGTCAAATTAGGCCAAAATCAATGCTAAATTGGGTCCCGAGTTCTCTGGCGCGGATCAGTGCGCAGACCTTGATATTCCTTCACTTAGATGGGCCTAACTTACTCATCTTGAGCCCAATTAAGGCATATGATACCTTGTTGGAAAGCTTATTCGGAGGCCCTTAATTTGGTCTATGGTTAGGTCAAGATTAATAAGAATAAATAGTAGTTTACCGCCGCACAAGTCAGAGAGAGGTGAAAATTAGACAACTTTTACAATCGTTGCTTTTGCTTTTACATTATTGGGCTTAGTTGCTAAACATTGTTAATTTTCGGATTTTTCAGTCATCCTGACCTTGTTACCTTGCGCAGAGCATAACTTGAGCTACATATATCGATTTTTGGTGATCTTGTTGACCCTAGAAAGATAAGAAGGAGACCTACAATTTCAGGTGTCACTAGAATTGTCAAATTAGGTAAAAATCAAGGCAAAATTGTGTCCCGAATTCTCTAGAGCGGATCAGTGTGTAGTCCATGATGTTCCTTCACTTAAATGGGCCTAACTTATTCATCTTAAGCCCAATTAAGGCATATGATACCTTGTTGGAAAGCTTATTCAGAGGCCCTTAATTTGGTCTAGGGTTAGGTCAGGATTAATAAGCATAAGTAGCAGTTTACAGCCGCACAAGCCAGAGAGAGACGGAAATTAGACAACTTTTACAATCAATGTTTTTACTTTTACATTATTGGGCTTAATTTCTAAACATTGCTAATTTTCGGATTTTTCACTCATCTTGACCTTGTTGCCTTGCGCAGAGCATAACTAGAGCTACAGATATCGGATTTTTGTGATCTTGCTGTCCCTCGAAAGATATGGAAGAGACCTTCAATTCCAGGTGTCACAAGAATTGTCAAATTAGGCCAAAATCAAGGCTAAATTGGGTCCCGAGTTCTCTGGCGCGGATCAGTGCACAGTCCATGATGTTCCTCACTTAAATGGGCATAACTTACTCATCTTAAGCCCAATTAAGGCATATGATACCTTGTTGGATAGGTTATTTAGAGGCCCTTAATTTGGTCTAGGGTTAGGTCCGGATTAATAAGCATAAATAGCGGTTTACCGCTGCACAAGTCAAAGAGAGATGAAAATTAGACAACTTTTACAATCATTGTTTTTGCGTTTACATTATTGGGCTTAATTGCCAAACATTGTTAATTTTCGGATTTTTCAGCCATCCTGACCATGTTGCCTTGCATAGAGCATAACTAGAACTACAGATATCGGCTTTTGGTGATCTTGATGACCCAAGAAAGATAACGAAGAGACCTACAGTTTCAGGTGTCACAGGAATTGTCAAATTAGGATAAAATCAAGGCTAAATTGGGTCCCGAGTTCTCTGGATAGGTTCATTGCGTAGTCCATGATGTTCCTTCACTTAAATGGGCCTAACTTACTCATCTTAAGCCCAATTAAGGCATATGATACCTTGTTGGAAAGCTTATTCAGAGGCCCTTAATTTGGTCTAGGGTTAGGTCAGGATTAATAAGAATAAGTAGCAGTTTACAGCCGCACAAGCCAGAGAGAGACGAAAATTAGACAGCTTTTACAATGAATGTTTTTACTTTTACATTATTGGGCTTAATTTCTAAACATTGCTAATTTTTGGATTTTTCACTCGTCTTGACCTTGTTGCCTTCTGCAGAACATAACTAAAGCTACAAATATCGGATTTTGGTGATCTAGCTGACCCTGGAAAGATATGGAAGAGACCTACAGTTTCAGGTGTCAGAAGAATTGTTAAATTAGGCCAAAATCAAGGCTAAATTGGGTCCCGAGTTCTCTTGGGCGGATCAGTATGCAGTCCATGATGTTCCTCACTTAAATGGGCCTAACTTACTCATCTTAAGCCCCATTAAGGCATTTGATACCTTGTTGGAAAGCTTATTCAGAGGCCCTTAATTTGGTCTAGGGTTAGGTCAGGATTAATAAGCATAAATAACAGTTTACAGTCGTACAAGTCAGAGAGAGATGAAATTAGACAACTTTTACGATCGTTGTTTTTTATTTTACATTATTGGGCTTAATTGATAAACATTGTTAATTTTCGGATTTTTCAGCCATCCTGACCTTGTTGCCTTGCACAGAGCATAACTAGAGCTACAGATATCGGATTTTGGTGATCTTGCTGACCCTAGAAAGATAAGGAAGAGACCTACAATTTCAGGTGTCACAAGAATTGTCAAATTAGGCCAAAATCAAGGCTAAATTGGATCCCGAGTACTCTGGAGCGGATCATTGCGTAGTTCATGATGTTCCTTCACTTAAATGGGCCTAACTTACTCATCTTAAGCCCAATTAAGGCATACGATACCTTGTTGGAAAGCCTATTCAGAGGCCCTTAATTTGGTCTAGGGTTTGGTTTGGATTAATAAGCATAAATAGCAGTTTACAGCCGCACAAGCCAGAGAGAGACGAAAATTAGACAACTTTTACAATCATTGTTTTTTCTTTTACATTATTCGGCTTAATTGCTATACTTTGTTAATTTTCGGATTTTTCCCTCATCTTGACCTTGTTGCCTTGCGCAGAGCATAACTAGAGCTACAAATATCGGATTTTGGTGATCTTGCTGTCCCCTAGAAAGATATGGAAGAGACCTACAATTTCAGGTGTCACTAGAATTGTCAAATTAGGTCAAAATCAAGGCTATATTGGGTCCCGAGTTCTCTGGCACGGATCAGTGTGTAGTCCATGATGTTCCTTCACTTAAATGTGCCAAACTTACTCATCTTAAGCCCAATTAAGGCACATGATACCTTATTGGAAAGCTTATTCAGAGGCCCTTAATTTGGTCTAGGGTTAGGTCAGGATTGATAAGCATAAATAGCAGTTTACAGCCGCACATGTCAGAGAGAGACGGAAATTAGACAACTTTTATAATCATTATTTTTGCCATTAAATTATTGGGCTTAATTGCTAAACATTGTTAATTTTCGGATTTTTCAGCCATCTTGATCTTGTTGCCTTGCGCAGAGCCTAACTAGAGCTACAGATATCAGATTTTGGTGATCTTGATGACCCTAGAAAGATAATGAAGAGACCTACAATTTCAGTTCTCACAAGAATTGTCAAAATAGGCCAAAATCAAGGCTTAATTGTGTCCCGAGTTCTCTGGCGCGAATCAGTGTGCAGTCCATGATGTTCCACACTTAAATGGGCCTAACTTACTCATCTTAAGGCCAGTTAAGGCAAATGATACCTTGTTGGAAAGCTTATTCAGAGGCCCTTAATTTGGTCTTGGGATAGGTTAGGATTAATAAGAAAAAATAGCAGTTTACAGCCGCACAAGTCAGAGAGAGATGGAAATTAGACAACTTTTACAATCATTTTTTTTACATTTACATTATTGGTCTTAATTGCTAAACATTGTTAATTTTTGGATTTTTCAACCATCCTGACCTTGTTGCCTTGCGCAGACCATGACTAGAGCTACAGATATCGGATTTTGGTGTTCTTGCGGACCCTAGAAAGATAAGGAAGAGATCCATAATTTCAGTTGTCACAAGAATTGTCAAATTAGGCCAAAATCAATGCTAAATTGGGTTCAGAGTGGTCTGGCGTGGATCAGTGCGCAGTCCTTGATATTCCTTCACTTAAATGGGCCTAACTTACTCATCTGAAGCCCAATTAATGCATATGATACCTTGTTGGAAAGCTTCTTCAGAGGCCCTTAATTTGGTATATGGTTAGGTCAGGATTAATAAGCATAAATAGCAGTTTACAGCCGCACAAGCCAGAGAGAGACGACAACTAGACAACTTTTACAATCATTTTTTTAAAGATAAAGAAGGGACCTACAATTTCCTGTTTCACAAGAATTGTCAAATTAGGACAAAATCAAGGCTAAATTGGGTCCCGAGTTTTCTGGCCCGGATCAGTGCACAGTCCATGATGTTCCTTCACTTAAATGAGCCTAACTTACTCATCTTAATCGCAATTAAGGCATATGATACCTTTGTGGAAACCTTATTCAGAGGGCCTTAATTTGGTCTAGGGTTCGGTCAGGATTAATAAGCATAAATAGCATTTTACAGCCGCACAAGCTAGAGAGAGTCGGAAATTAGACAACTTTTACAATCATTGTTTTTGCTCTTACATTATTAGGCTTAATTGAGCTTAATAGCTAAACATTTTTAATTTTCGGATTTTTCACTCATCCTCACCTTGTCGCCTTGCGCAGAGCATAAATAGAGGTACAGATATCGGATTTTGGTGATCTTGCTGTCCCTAGAAAGATATGGAAGAGCCTTAAATTTAAGGTGTCAAAAGAATTGTCAAATTAGGCCAAAATCAAGGCTAAATTGGGTCCCGAGTTCTCTGGTGCGGATCCGTGCGCAGTCCATGATGTTCCTTCACTTCAATGGGACTAACTTACTCATCTTAAGCCCAATTAAGGCATATGATACCTTGTTGGAAAGATTATTCAGAGGCCCTTAATTTGGTCTTGGGTTATGTTAGGATTAATAACCACAAATCGCAGTTTACAGCTGCAAAAGCCAGAGAGAGACAGAAATTAGACAACTTTTACAATCAATGTTTTTACTTTTACATTATTGGGCTTAATTGCTAAACATTGTTAATTTTCGGATTTTTCAATCATCCTGACCTTGTTGCCTTGCGCAGAGCATAACTAGAGCTTCAGATATCGTATTTTGGTTATTTAGCTATCCCTAGAAAGATAAGGAATAGACCTACAATTTCGTGTTTCATAAGAATTCTCAAATTAGGCAAAAATCATAGTTAAATTGGGTCCTGAGTTCTCTGGCGCGGATCAGTGCGCAGTCCATGATGTTCCTTCACTTCAATGGGACTAACTTACTCATCTTAAGCCCAATTAAGGCATATGATACCTTGTTGGAAAGTTTATTCAGAGGCCATTAATTGGGTCTAGGGTTAGGTCAGGATTAATAAGCATAAATAGCAGTTTACAGCCGCAAAAGCCAGAGAGAGACCGAAATTAGACAAGTTTTACAATCAATGTTTTTACTTTTACATTATTGGGCTTAATTGCTAAACATTGTAAATTTTCGGATTTTTCAATCATTCTGGCCTTGTTTCCTTGCGCAGAGCATTACTAAAGCTGCAAATATTGGATTTTGGTGATCTTGCTGTCCCTAGAAAGATAAGGAAGAGACCCACAATTTCAGGTATCACTAGAATTGTCAAATTAGGCCAAAATCAAGGCTAAATTGGGTCCCGAGTTCTCTGGCGCGGATCAGTTCGTAGTCCATGATGTTCCTTCACTTAAATGGGCCTAACTCACTCATCTTAAGCCCAATTAAGGCATATGATACCCTGTTGAAAAGCTTATTCAGAGGCCCTTACTTTGGTCGAGGGTTAGGTCTGGATTAATAAGCTTAAATAGCAGTTTACAGCCGCACAAGCCAGAGAAAGACGGAAATTAGACAACTTTTACAATCAATGTTTTTACTTTTTCATTATTTGGCTTAATTGGGCTTAATTGCTAAACATTGCTAATTTTTGAATTTTTCACTCATCCTGACCTTGTTGCCTTGCACAGAGCATAACTAGATCTACATATATCGGATTTTGGTGATCTTGTTGTCCCTAGCAAAATAAGGAAGAGACCTACAATTTCAGGTGTCACAAGAATTGTCAAATTAGGCCAAAATCACGGCTGAATTGGGTCCCGAGTTCTCTGGCGTGGATCAGTGCGTAGTCCATGATGTTCCTTCACATAAATGCGCCTAACTTACTCATCTTAAGCCCAATTAAGGCATATGATACCTTGTTGGAAAGCTTATTCAGAGGCCCTTATTTGGTCTAGGGTTAGCAAAAGATTAATAAGCATAAATATCAGTTTACAGCCGCACAAGCCAGAGAGAGACGGAAATTAGACAACTTATACAATCAATGTTTTAATGATAAGGAAGAGACCTACAATTTCAAGTTTCACAAGAATTTTCAAATTAGGCCAAAATCAAGGTTAAATTGGGTCCCGAGTTCTCTTGCGCGGATCAGTGCGCAGTCCTTGATGTTCCTTCATGTAAATGGGCCTAACTTACTCATCTTAAGCCCAATTAAGGCATATGATACCTTATTGGAAAGCTTATTCAGAGGCCCATAATTTGGTCTATGGTTAGGTCGTGATTAATAAGCATAAATAGCAGTTTACAGCCGCACAATCCAGAGAGAGGGGGAAATTAGATAACTTTTACAATCATTGTTTTAAAGATAAAGAAGGGACCTACAATTTCAGGTTTCACAAGAATTGTCAAATTAGGCCAAAATCAAGGCTAAATTGGGTCCCGAGTTCTCTGGCACGGATCAGTGCGCAGTCCATGATGTTCCTTCACTTAAGTGGTCCTAACTTACTCCTCTTAAGCCCAATTAAGGCATACGATACCTTGTTGGAAAGCTTATTCAAAGGCCCTTAATTTGGTCTAGGGTTAGGTCAGGATTAATAAGCATAAATAACAGTTTATAACCGCACAAGCCAGAGAGAGACGGAAATTAGACAACTTTTACAATCATTGTTTTCGCTCTTACATTATTGGGCTTAATTGCTAAACATTGTTAATTTTCGGATTTTTCACTCATCCTGACCTTGTTGCCTTGCGCAGAGCATAACTTGAGCTACAAATATCGGATTTTGGTGATCTTGCTGTCCCTAGAAAGATAAGGAAGAGACCTACAATTTCGGGTTGCACAAGAATTGTCAAATTAGGCCAAAATCAAGGCTAAATTGGGTCCCGAGTTCTCTGGCACGGATCAGTGCACAGTCCATGATGTTCCTTCACTTAAATGGGCCTAACTTACTCATCTGAAGCCCAATTATGGCATATAATACCTTGTTGGAATTCTTATTCAGAGTCCCTTAATTTGGTCTAGGGTTAAGCATGATTAAAAAGCATAAATAGCAGTTTACAACCGCACATGCCAAAGAGAAACCGAAATTAGATAACTTTTACAATCAATGTTTTTGCTTTTACATTATTGGGCTTAATTAGGCTTAATTGCTAAACATTGTTAATTTTCGGATTTTTCACTCATCCTGACCTTGTTGCCTTGCGCCGAGCATAACTAGAGATATAGATATCGGATTTTGGTGACATTGTTGTCCCTAGAAAGATAAGGAAGAGACCTACAATCTCAGGTGTCACAAGAATTGTCAAATTACGCCAAAATCAAGGCTAAATTGGGTCCCGAGTTCTCTTGCGTGGATCAGTGCGCAGTCCATGATGTTCCTTCACTTAAATGGGCCTAACCTACTCATCTTAAGCCCAATTAAGTCATATGATACCTTGTTTGAAAGCTTATTCAGAGGCCCTTAATTTGGTCTAGTGTTAGGTCAGGATTAGTAAGCATAAACAGTAGTTTACAATGGCGTAAGCCAGAGAGAGACGGAAATTAGACAACTTTTACAATCATTGTTTTTGCTTTTACATTATTGGGCTTAATTGAGCTTAATTGCTAAACATTGTTAATTTTCGGATTTTTCACTCATCCTGACCTTATTGCCTTGCGCAGAGCATAACTTGAGCTACAGATATCGGATTTTGGTGATCTTATTGTCCCTAGAAAGATAAGGAAGAGATCTACAATTTCAGGTGTCACAAGAATTGTCAAATTAGGCCAAAATCAAGGCTAAATTGGTTCCTGAGTTCTCTGGCACGGATCAGTGCACAGTCCATGATGTTCCTTCACTTAAATGGGCCTAACTTACTCATCTTAAGCCCAATAAAGGCATATGATACCTTGTTGGAATGCTTATTCAGAGGCCCTTATTTTGGTCTAGGGTTAGGTCAGGATTAATAGGCATAAATTGAAGTTTATTGCCACACAAGCCAAAGAGAGACAAAAATTAGACAACTTTTACAATCATTGTTTTAAAGATAAAGAAGGGACCTACAATTTCAGGTTTCACAATAATTGTTACATTAGACCAAAATCAAGGCTAAACTGGGTCCCGATTTCTCTGGCGCGGATCAGTGTACAATCCATGATGTTCCTTTGTAGCGACCAAGAAAAAAAAGGACTAGTTTTTCCTTTTACATGGAAAACATGGAGTCGCCACCAATTTGATTTTATTTCGGGAAAAGTTGGAAAACCCTTCAAGAAGAAGCTTCGGGTTCGGGAGTCGATTATGTCTAGGGAAGGCATGGAGACTTAACCCCACGGCACCCTGGAACATCCATAAATGGTTACCCAAAATTAGTTGTGTAAATTATTAGTAACTTTGAAATATTTGTTTTACCCGTCGTGAATCTCTTTATTAAAACTTCGTGAGGTTGAACATGGAACGTAAGTCCACAGAGCAACCTCTAAATCTGAAGGGTTGAACATGACATTTGTCATAGGGCATCCCTAAAAAAAAGGTTGTTTTAATCAAGTGATCATCCTCTATTTTTTTATGTAAAATAAATAATTTTTATCTCTTGAAAATGGGACAGAAATGTAGAAATGAAACTTTTTACTAACTTATTCAGAGAACAGAAGCACAGAGAAATAAGAGTGTCAAGAGAAATTTATTAATAATATCAACGAAAAAAACAAAGATTACCAAACGTGAGTATAATAAGAATGACTTTGTTTACTCCCAGTGGTAAGATTTTAAGATCGAAGCCTTTACACTCAATTTCCATGGCTCCTTCAGCTCTTCCTTCTCAACCACTTCTAATAATAGGGAAGAGAAAAGGAAGCTCAGATTTCTGATATCTCTTCCTCACCACAAAAATCTCTCTTTTCTTTTCTCTTTTCTTTGTATCTTTCCTCTCTATCTCCTTTCTAATCTTTCGTTTCCTCTCAAGAACAGTGTTATCCCCTCCCTAAAAATCCCCCCCTCTACTCCTCTCTTTTTCCTCTACTTTTATAGACGGAGGAGAGGGCTTCTTGCTTCTTCTCCGTTGACTTCAAGGTCGGTTTGCACGAATACTTAGGGCTTTGGCCGTTCTGAACAGTGGAAAGGAGGGGAATTGATGTGAGGGTTGCACACTTGAAAAGGGAAGGAGATGGGGGTTTTTGTCTGATGGGTATGAAGGCTTTTTAGGGTTAGGAGTGAGGCTACTAGGTTAAGGCGAGGGAGGAGATGGAAGAAAAAAGAAAAGACCAATGGGTAGAGGAGGTGAAAAAAAGGGGGTTCTGAGCAGAGATAGCGTGTGTCCAGATGGGGTGGTATGAGTAGCAGAAAGGTGGTGATTTGATGTAAGGGTTGCACGCTTGAAAAGAGAAAGGATATGGGGGGTTTTGAGCAGAAATAGCGTGTGCCCAAACGGGCTGGCGTGAGTAGCAGAAAGGTGGTGATTTGATGTGGGGGTTGCACACTTGAAAAGAGAAAGGAGATGGGGGTTTTTTTCTGATGTGCATGATGGCTTTTTAGGGTTAGGAGTAGGGTTACCAGGTTAAAACAAGGGAGGAGGTAAGGAAGAAGGAGGACCAATGGGTAGAGGAGGAAAAGAGGTCTTGCCTGGTATATAAAGTGGGTAAGAGGCGTAACTCAGCTTCCTTTCCTTTTTGTTGATTGTCTTTTTCTCCTTGTTTTCTTCGTCCTTTCTTCCTTATCTTCTCCTTCTTCTTTCCTTATTCTTTAGCCTTCATCCTGAAAATAAAATTGCATTGGACGGAATCTCTTCGTCCCAACAGAAACTTAGATATGCAAAAGTAGATATACACTGGATGGAAGTCCTCGTCCAACAAGAAAAGATAATTGCAGTGGACGTAACATCCTCGTCCAACAGAAATTAAAATAATTGAAGTGGACGGAACCCCCTTGTCCAACAGAAATAAGAGGGACATGACTGGACGGGTCCACCCCGTCCTCTAGCAAGTGTAATGACTAGACGGGACCACCCCGTCCATTGGCAACTGCAGTGGACTGGACGGGGCCAACAGCAAGTGCGAAGCAATGGACGGGACCACCCCATCCACCAGCAAGTGTAATGACTGGATAGGACCACCCCATCCATTGGGAGGTGCAGTGGACTGGACGGGACCAACAGCAAGTTCGAAGCAATGGATGGGACCACCCCGTCCACCAGCAAGTGTAATGATTGGACGGGACCACCCCGTCCATTGGCAAGTGCAGTGGACTGGACGGGGCCAACAGCAAGTGCCAAGCAATGGACGGGACCACCCCGTCCACCAGCAAGTGTAATGACTGGACGGGACCACCCCGTCCATTGGCAAGTGCATTGGACTGGACGGACCCAACAACAAGTGCAAAGCAATGGACGGGACCACCCCGTCCACCAGCAAGTGTAATGACTGGACGGGACCACCCCGTCCATTGGCAAGTACAAATGTGATGGATGAGACTTCCCCGTCCAATAGCAAGTCCCACATGATGGACGGGACTTCCCCGTCCACAGCAAGTGCAAATGTGATGGACGGGACTTCCCCGTCCAACAGTAAGTCCCATGTGATTGACGAGGCTTCCCCGTCCAACAGCAAGTCCCACATGATGGACGGGACTTTCCCGTCCACAGCAAGTGCAAATGTGATGGACGAGACTTCCCCGTCCAACAGCAAGTACAAATGTGATGGACGGGACTTCCCCGTCCAACAGCAAGTGCAAATGTGGTAGATGGGACTTCCCCGTCCAACAAAAAGTACAAATGTGATGGACGGGACTTCCTCGTCCAACAGCAAGTGCAAATGTGATGGACGGGGCTTCCCCGTCCAACAGCAAGTACAAATGTGATGGACGGGACTTCCCCGTCCAAATGCAAGTACAAATGTGTTGGACGGGACTTCCCCGTCCAACAGCAAGTGCAAATGTGATGGACGGGGCTTCCCCGTCCCAACAGCAAGTACAAATGTGATGGACGGGACTTCCCCGTCCAACAGCAAGTGCAAATATGATGGACGGGGCTTTCCTTTCCAACATTAAGTCCCATATGTGATGGACGAGACTTCCCCGTCCAACAGCAAATCCCACATGATGGACGGGACCAACATCAAATTAGCTATGAGTTCCCTACTTTCTTCATTTTTTTCTTTTTATTATTATTAGTCTCCTTGAAGTGTAATGTTACAATAAAAGACAGATAAAAATGGGTGTTCACAATTGCCCCTCTTTACTTGTTACATACTAGAAGACATTATTAGCCGTGACTTCTCATGTATTGTAGTAATGAACAAGTAATGAAAATGAACACATATTTTGTCCGAAAAACATGAGGAGCTCAGAAGAAAACCTTAAAGTTCAGAAATGAAATTGCAGTGAGTCTTAGAGCTCGAAAGTAAAGAGCAATGGACGGAACTTCCTCGTCCAACAAGAAAGTAAATATGCAGTGAGCCTTAGAGCTCGAAATTAAACTTGCAATGAGCCTCTGAGCTCGAGAATAAAAAGTACAGTGAGCCTCAGAGCTCGAAAATAACTTGCAATGAGCCTCAGAGCTCGAAAATAAACTTGCAGCGAGCCTCAAAGATCGAAAATCAAATTGCAGTGTGCCTCAGAGCTCGAAAATAAACTTGCAGTGAGCCTCAGAGCTCGAGAATAAAGAAATGCAGTGAGCCTCAGAGCTCGAAAATAAACTTGCAGTGAGCCTCAGAGCTCGAGAATAAAGAAATGCAGCGAGCCTCAGAGCTCGAAAATAAACTTGCAGTGAGCCTCAGAGCTTGAAAAAATAAAAATGCAATGAGCCTCAGAGCTCGAAAATAAACATGCAGTGGACGGAACCTCTTCGTCCAACATAAAATTAAATGTAATGGACGGAACCTCCTCGTCCAATAGAAAATAAACATGCAATGGACGGAACCTCCTCGTCCAACAGAAAGTAAATATGCAATGAGCCTTAGAGCTCGAAAATAAAGGTGTGGTGAGCCTTAGAGCTCGAAAATAAACTATTAGTGATCTGAATCAAATGAGAATCCCTTCCTTTTGAGGACAATGAACCCAATTGCTCCCTGGAAAAACTTCGACCAACCGAACCCTTGTTCATCGGCCACTCTGGGGCGAGGCACCTCTCATTCTTTTAACAACATTGGTCACCCAAGAATATGATAAACTCCGGATGTTATGTAAGCTTATTAGCATCATTCTTTTGTCGTCCAGTGCGTGCTACCTCTTCCACTGAATCTGAAGTATTGAGCCCTCTTGGTTTAAACCATTCATTGGTGCTACCATTTAGAGTTATCAAATCATACCATTAAACTTATATTTACTTTTATTGAGACATGAGAGTGAACACGACAGGGGAGTGCTGGAAGAAAACCTCTTACCTTAATATAAGAATTTAGGTTGTTAAGAGACAACAACAATGGGAACAAAGTTACAAAAGGGATCATGAAGGAAAAAAACAAAGATAAGCAAAGAAAATTACGAAAATCATATAAAATTTTCCCCAGTGTTGGTCCCTTGATTTTCATTTAATTGATTCCCCTCAGTCTTTTGATGACACAAATCTTGGCTCTTGTTTCTGATTCCTCAAACACACCCTCTTCGATCATTCCCTAATAAACCCAGTGTACTCAGCCGGATAAAATTGTCCCAGTGGGTGCTTGCAGAAGTGTTGGACCCTATCCTCCTCTTAGGCTGCCCTTGCAGGTTTTCAGCCTAAGGTTTCTTTACCCTAACTTTTGCCTAGGTTTCCATTTCGGGTTTTCAACCTAGAGGGCCTTTGCTTTTCTATTATTCTTTTGCCCTAACTTTTGCCTAGGCTGCCCTTTCGGGTTTTCAACCTAGCAGGCCTTCAAGCGTAGAATTTTTTCATAGCATCAGAGTTTATTGGCCTTGGTAGCTCTTCCCCATCCATGTTTTGCATAATCAAAGCACCTCCCGAGAATGCTTGTTTGACAATGTAAGGGCCTTCATAATTTGGTGCCCATTTTCCTCGGGCATCCTCTTGGCTAGGGAGGATTTTATTTAAGACCAGGTTTCCCGCACGAAACTCTCTAGGATGAACCTTTTTATTGAAAGCTCTTGCCATTCTGTTTTGATACAATTGCCCATGACAGATAGCTTCCAGCCTTTTCTCTTCTATCATATTCAACTGCTCATATCGAGTTTTCACCCACTCGGACTCTTCTAAGTCTGCTTCCATCAAGACTCTTAGCGAAGGGAGTTCTACTTCGATAGGTGAGACAACCTCCATCCCGTACACCAGAGAGAAAGGAGTTGCCTCAGTGCTTGATCGTATATTAGTCTGATAAGCATGTAGAGCATATGGCAGCATTTCGTGCCAGTCCTTATAGTTTACAACCATCTTGGCAACGTTCTTCTTGACATTTTTGTTTGCTGCCTCAACTGCACCATTCATTTGAGGCCTATAAGGAGCCGAGTTGTGGTGTTTGATTTTGAGACCATCGCAAAACTTTTGAATCTCGGTACCATTAAGATTGGTAGCATTATCTGTGATTAGCCTCTCTGGGATCCCGTATCTACAGACAATGTCCTTTCTGAGGAATTTCAGAAACACCCTTTGAGTTATGCTGGCATATGAAGCAGCTTCTACCCATTTAGTGAAATAGTCTATTGCCACCAAAACGAAATGATGACCATTGGAAGCCTTGGGATTAATGGGACCGATGACATCTATTCCCCACATTGAAAAGGGCCATGGGGATGCTAAACCGTGCAGTGGAGATGCGGGTGCATTAACCCGGTCTGCATGCATATGGCATTTACGAACATGCTCCATGGAATCTGACTCCATAGTATACCAATAATAGCCACTTCTCAAGATCTTCTTAGCCATCATGTGGCCATTGGCATGAGTCCCACAGATTCCTTCATGAACTTCAATCATGATCCATTTAGCTTCACGAGCATCCACACATCTGAGTAACGTACCATCATATCCTCTTTTGTACAAGATTTCCTTGTTTAAGAAAAAAGCCATAGCCAGTCTTCGGATGGTCTTTTTATTTACTTCACTCGCCTCTACCGGGTATTCCTTGTTCTGAATATATTGCTTGATATCATGATACCATGGCTTACCATCGGGTTCTCCTTCCACATGAGCACAGTATGCTGGTTCATCTTGAACTCTAACTTGGATGGGTTGGACATCGATATGGATATCCAACATGGTCATGGCAGCTAGTGTGGCCAAAGCATCAGTAAATTGATTCTTGTCTCGACTTAAAAGCGAGAAAGTAATCTCGTCGAACTTTGCAATCAACTTAGTCAAGTATTTCTGATACCGGATCAACTTGGAGTCCTTGGTTTGCCACTCACCATTGACTTGATAAATGATTAAAGCTAAATCCCCGAAGACTTTCAACTGCTTTATACCCAGTTCAAGTGCCATTTGCAATCCACCAGCACATGCTTCGTATTCTGCAATATTATTTGTACTTTCGAATTTCAGTTTTATGGCCATTGGGTATTGCTTGCCACTTGGTGAGATAACCACTACTCATATACCACTGCCATGCATATTGACTGCTCCATCAAAATACATTTTCCACACATCTTCCTGTTCTTCGTCTTCCTCAAGGGACATTACCTCTCCATCCGGAAACTCAGAGTTGACAGACCATCCATCCTCAAGAGGATTCTCTACTAAATGGTCAGCAATCACACTTCCTTTGATGGACTTCTGGGTCACGTATTTGATGTCAAATTCTGACAATATCACTTGCCACTTCAAAACCCTTAAGGAGATATAAGGACTTTCGAAGATATACTTCAAAGGATCCATTCGAGAAATTAGCCAAGTGGTGTGATATAACAGGTATTGTTTGAGTTTTCTGGAGGCCCATACTAGTGCACAACAAGTCTTCTCGATTGCCAGATAACGAGCCTCCACAGGCGTCAAACTTCTTGCTCGGATAATAAATTGCATGCTCCTTCCCGCCGATTCATCATTTTGTCCTAGCATTGCCCCCATTGAGGTTGGCAATATGGTGAGGTAGAGTAATACGGGATGACCTAGGGTAGGTGGTACTAACACTGGGGAATTCAGTAGATATGACTTTATCTTATCAAAGGCTTCTTGACAGTCATCATCCCATCTTCCTGGATTATTCTTCCTGAGGAGTTTGAAGATTGGTTCACATGTGCTAGTCAGATTTGCAATGAAGCGCGCAATGTAGTTCAATCTTACAAGAAAACCCCTTACTTCGTTCGTTCTTAGGTGCTGGCATATCGCGTATTACTTACACCTTGTTAGGGTCCACCTTTATTCCTTCTCTACTGAAAAGAAAGCCAAGTAAGTTCCCTGCGGATGCACCGAAAGTACATTTTGCAGGGTTGAGGCGTAACTTGTACTTTCTTAGACGCTCGAACAACTTTCTCA
>JAUPTC010000013.1:8198772-8288772 GCA_030762895.1 Sophora flavescens
AGCTCTAGTTTTGATCTGCGCAAGGCAACAAGGTCAGGATGAGTGAAAAATCCGAAAATTAACAATGTTTAGCAATTAAGCCCAATAATGTAAAAGCAAAAACAATGATTGTAAAAGTTGTCTAATTTCCGTCTCTCTCTGACTTGTGCGGCTGTAAACTTCTATTTATGCTTATTTATCCTGACCTAACCCAAACATAATTTAAGGGCCGCAGAATAAGCTATCCAACAAGGTATCATATGCCTTAATTGGGCTTAAGATGAGTAAGTTAGGCCCATTTAAGTGAAGGAACATCATGGACTACACACTGATCCCCGCCAGAGAACTCGGGACCCAATTTAGCCTTGATTTTGGCCTAATTTGACAATTCTCGTGACACCTGAAATTGTAGGTCTCTTCCTTATCTTTCTAGGGACAGCAAGATCACCAAAATACGATATCTGTAGCTCTAGTTATGCTATGCACAAGGCAACAAGGTCAGGATGAGTGAAAAATCCGAAAAATAACAATGTTTAGTAGTTAAACCCAATAATGTCAAAGCAAAGACAATGATTGTAAAAGTTGTATGATTTCGGTCTCTCTCTGGTTTGTGCGGCTGTAAATAGCTATTTATGCTTATTAATCCTAACCTAACCCTAGACAATTTAAGGTCTCCGAATAAGCTTTCCAACAAGGTATCATATGCCTTAATTTGGCTTAAGTTGAGTAAGTTAGGGCCACTTAAGCGAAGCAACATCATGGACTGCGCACTGATCCGCGCCAGATAATCCGGGACCCAATTTAACATTGATTTTGGCCTAATTTGACAATTCTCGTGAAACCTGAAATTGTATGTCTCTTCCTTATCTTTCTAGGGACAGCAAGATCACAAAAATCCGATATCTGTAGCTCGAGTTTTGATCTGCGCAAGGCAACAAGGTCAGGATGAGTGAAAAATCCGAAAATTAACAATGTTTAGCAATTAAGCCCAATAATGTAAAAGAAAAAACAATGATTGTAAAAGTTGTCTAATTTCCGTCTCTCTCTGGCTTGTGCGGCTGTAAACTGCTATTTATGCATATTTATCCTGACTTAACCCTAGACATAAATTAAGGGCCGCAGAATAAGCTATCCATCTAGGCATCATATGCCTTAATTGGGCTTAAGATGAGTAAGTTAGGCCCATTTAAGTGAAGGAACATCATGGACTGCACACTGATCCCCGCCCGAGAACCCGGGACCAAAATTAGCCTTGATTTTGGCCTAATTTGACAATTCTCGTGACACCTGAAATTGTAGGTCTCTTCCTTATCTTTCTAGGGACAGCAAGATCACCAAAATACGATATATGTAGCTCTAGCTATGCTCTGCGCAAGGCAACAAGGTCAGGATGAGTGAAAAATCCGAAAATTAACAATGTTTAGCAATTAAGCCCAATTAAGCCCAATAATATAAAAGCAAAAACAATGATTGTAAAAGTTGTCTAATTTCCGTCTCTCTCTGGCTTGTGCTGCTGTAAATTGCTATTTATGCTTATTAATCCTGACGTAACCCAAGACCAAATTAAGGGCCTCTGAATAACCTTTACAACTATGTATCATATGCCTTAATTGGGCAAAAGATGAGTAAGTTAGGCCGATTTAAGTGAAGGAACATCATGGACTGCGAACTAATCCGCGCCAGAGAACTCAGTATCCAATTTAGCCTTGATTTTGGCTTAATTTGACTATTCTCGTGAAACCTGATATTGTAGGTCTCTTCCTTATCTTTCTAGGGACAACAAGATCACCAAAATCCGATATCTGTAGCTCAAGTTATGCTCTGCGCAAGGCAACAAGGTCGGGATGAGTGAAAAATCCGAAAATTAACAATGTTTAGCAATTAAGCCCAATAATGTAAAAACAAAAACAACAATTGTAAAAGTTGTCTAATTTCCGTCTCTCTCTCGCTTGTGCGGCTGTAAACTGCTATTTATACTTATTAATCCTGACCTAACCCTAGACCAAATTAAGGGCTCCTGAATAAGCTTTCCAACAAGGTATCATATGCCTTAATTGGGCTTAAGATGAGTAACTAAGGTCCATTTAAGTGAAGGAACATCATGGACTGCGCACTAATCCGCGCCAGAGAACTCGGCACCCAATTTAGCCTTGATTTTGGCATAATTTGACAATTCTTGTGAACCTGAAATTGTAGGTCTCTTCCTTGTCTTTCTAGGGACAAAATGATCACCAAAATCCGATATCTGTAGCTCTAGTTATGCTCTGCATAAGGCAACAAGGTCAGGATGAGTGAAAAATCCGAAAATTAACAATGTTTAGCAATTAATCCCAATTAAGCCTAATTAAGCCCAATAATGTAAGAGCAAAAATAATGATTGTAAAAGTTGTCTAATTTCCATCTCTCTCTGGATTGAGCGGTGTAAACTGCTATTTATGCTTATTAATCATGACCTAACCCTAGACAAAATTATGGGCCTCTGAATAAGCTTTCCAACAACGTATCATATGCCTTAATTTGGCTTAAGATGAGTAAGTTAGGGCCATTTAAGTAAAAGAACACCATGGATTGCGCACTGATCCGCGCCAGAAAACTCGGGACCCAATTTCGCCTTGATTTTGGCCAAATTTAACAAATCTCGTGACACCAGAAATAGTAGGTCTCTTTCTTATCTTTCTAGGGACAGCAAGATCAACAAAATCCGACATCTGTAGCTCTACTAATGCTCTGCGCAAGGCATAAGGTCAGGATGAGTGAAAAATCCGAAAATTAACAATCTTTGGTAATTAAGCCCAATTAAGCCCAATAATGTAAAAGCAAAAACGATGACTGTAAAAGTTGTCTAATTTTCGTCTCTCTCTGGCTTGTGCGGATGTAAACTGCTATTTATGCTGATTAATCCTAATCTAACCCTAGACAAAATTACGGGCCTCTGAATAAGATTTCCAACAAGGTATCATATGCCTTAATTTGGATTAAGATGAGTAAGTTAGGACCATTTAAGTGAAGGAACACCATGGATTGCGCACTGATCCGCCCCAGAGGACTCGGGACCCAATTTAGCCTTGATTTTGGCCTAATTTAGCAAATCTCGTGAAACCGGAAATAGTAGGTCTCTTTCTTATCTTTCTAGGGACAGCAAGATCAACAAAATCCGATATTTGTAGCTCTACTTATGCTTTGCGCAAGGCAACAAGGTCAGGATGAGTGAAAAATCTGAAAATTAACAATGTTTAGCAATTAAGCCCAATAATGTAAAAAGAAAAATCAATGATTGTAAAAGGTGTCTAAATTCCATCTCTCTCTGGCTTGTGTGGATGTAAACTGCTATTTATACTTATTAATCCCGACCTAACCCTAGACCAAATTAAGGGCCTCTGAATAAGCTATCCAACAAGGTATCATATGCCTTAATGGGGCTTTAGATGAGTAAGTTAGGCCCATTTAAGTGAAGTAACATAATGGACTGCGCACCGATCCGTACTAGGGAACCCGGGATCCTATTTAGCTTTGATTTTTGCCTAATTTGACAAATTTATTGAAACCAGAAATTGTAGGTCTCTTCCTTATCTTTCTAGTGACAGCAAGATCACCAAAATCCGATATCTGTAGCTCTAGTTTTGGTCGGCACAAGGCAACAAGGTCAGGATGAGTGAAAAATCTGAAAATTAACAGTGTTTAGTAATTCAGCCCAATTAAGCCCAATAATGTAAAACCAAAAACGATGATTGTAAAAGTTGTCTAATTTCCGTCTCTCTCTGGCTTGTGCGGCTGTAAACTGCTATTTATGCTTATTAATCCTGACCTAACCCTAGACCAAATTAAGGGCCTCTGAATAAGCTTTCCAACAAGGTATCATATGCCTTAATTTGGCTTAAGATGAGTAAGTTAGAACCATTTAAGTGAAGGAACATCATGCACTGCGTACTAATCCGCGCCAGAAAACTCGGGACCCAATTAAGCCTTGATTTTGGCCTAATTTGACAATTCTTGCGAAACATGAAATTGTAGGTCTCTTCCTTATCATTCTATGGACAGCAAGATCACCAAAATCCGATATATGTAGCTCTAGTTATGCCCTGCAAAAGGCAACAAGGTCAGGATGAGTGAAAAATCCGAAATAAACAATGTTTAGCAATTAAGCCCAATAATGTAAAAGCAAAAAACAATGACTATAAAAGTTGTATAATTTCCGCCTCTCCCTGGCTTGTGCGGCTGTAAATTACTATTTATGCTTATTAATCCTAACCTAACCCTAGACCAAATTAAGAGCCTCAGAATAAGATTTCCAACAAGGTATCATATGCCTTAATTGGGCTTAAGATGAGTAAGTTATGCCCATTTAAGTGAAGTAACATCATGGACTGCACACCGATCAGCGCCAGAGAACTTGGGACCCAATTTGGCCTTGATTTTGGCCTAATTTGACAATTCTTATGACATCTGAAATTGTAGGTCTCTTCCTTATCTTTCTAGGGACAGGAAGATCACCAAAATCCGATATCTGTAACTCTAGTTATGCTCTGCACAAGGCAACAAGGTCAGGATGAGTGAAAAATCCGACAATTAAAATTGTTTAGCTATTAAGCCCAATAATGTAAAAGCAAAAACAATGATTGTAAAAGTTGTCTAATTTCCGTCTCTCTCTGGCTTCTGCGGCTGTAAACTGCTATTTATGCTTATTAATCCTGACCTAACCCTAGCCCAAATTAAGGGCCTCTGGTTAATCTTTCCAACAAGGTATCATATGCCTTAATTGGGCCTAAGATGAGTTAGTTAGGCCCATTTAAGTGAAGGAACATCATGGACTGTGCACTGATCCGCGCCGCAGTGCTCGGGACCCAATATAGCCTTGATTTTGGCCTAATTTGACAATTCTTGTGAAACCTCAAATTGTAGGCCTCTTCCTTATCTTTCTAGGGACAGTAAGATCACCAAAATCTGATATCTGTACCTCTAGTTATTCTCTGCGCAAGGAAACAAGGTCAGGATGAGTGAAAAATCCAAAAATTAACAATATTTAGCAATTAACCCCAATTAACCCCAATAATGTAAATGCAAAAAACAACGATTGTAAAAGTTTTCTAATTTCCATCTCTCTCTGACTTGTGCGGCTATAAACTGCAACTTATGCTAATTAATCCTAACCTAACCCTAGTCCACATTAAGGGCCTCTGAATAAGCTTTCCAACAAGGTATCATATGCCTTAATTGGGCTTAAGATGAGTAAGTTAGGCCCATTTAAGTGAAGGAACTACATGAACTGCACACTGATCCGCGCCAGAGAACTCGGGACCCAATTTAGCCTTGATTTTGGCTTAATTTGACAATTCTTGTGAAACTTGAATTGTTGGTCTCTTCCTTATGTTTCTAGGGACAACAACATCACCAAAATCCGATATCTGTAGCTCTAGTTATGCTCTGCGCAAGAAAACAAGGTCAGGATGGGTGAAAAATCCGAAAATTAACAATATTTAGCAATTAAGCCCAATAATGTAAAAGCAAAAAACAATGATTGTAAAAGTTGTCTAATTTCCGTCTGTCTCTGGCTTGTGCGGCTGTAAACTGCTATTTATGCTTATTAAACCTGACCCAACCCTAGACCAAATTAAGGGCCTCTGAATAAGCTTTCTAACAAGGTATCATACGTCTTAATTTGGCTTAAGATGAGTAAGTTAGGTCCATTTAAATGAAGGATCATCATGGACTGCGCACTGAACCGCGCCAGAGAACTCGGCTCTCAATTTAGCCTTGATTTTGGCCTAATTTGACAATTCTTGTGAAACCTGAAATTGTAGGTCTCTTCCTTATCTTTGTAGGGACAACAAGATCACCAAAATCAGATATCGGTAGCTCTAGTTATGCTTTGTGCAAGGCAACAATGTCAGGATGAGTGAAAAATCCGAAAATTTACAATGTTTAGCAATTAAGCCCAATAATGTAAAAGCAAAAAATAATGATTGTAAAAGTTGTCTAATTTCAGTCTCTATCTGGTTTGTGCGGCTGTAAACTGCTATTTATGCTTATTAACCCTGACCTAACCCTAGACAAAATTAAGGGACTTGGAATAAGCTTCCCAAAAAGGTATCATATGCCTTAATTGGGCTTAAGATGAGTAAGTTAGGCCCATTTAAGTGAAGGAACATCATGGACTGCACACTGATCCGCGCCAGAGAACTCGGGACCCAATTTAGCCTTGATTTTGGCCTAATTTGACAATTCTTGTGATACCTGAAATTATAGGTCTCTTCCTTATTTTTCTAGGGACAGCAAGATCACCAAAATCCGATATATGTAGCTCTAGTTATGCTCTGCGCAAGGAAACAAGGTCAGGATGAGTTAAAAATCCTAAAATTAACAAAGTTTAGCAATTAAGCCCAATAATGTAAACGCAAAAACAATGATTGTAAAAGTTATCTAATTTTCGTCTCTCTCTGGCTTGGGCGGCGGTAAACTGCTATTTATGCTTATAAATCCCGACCTAACCCTAGACCAATTTAAAGGCCTCTAATAAGCTTTCCAACAAGTTATCATATGTCTTAATTTGGCTTAAGATGAGTAAGTTAGGCCCATTTAAGTGAAGGAACATCATGAACTGCGCACTTATCCGCGCCAGATAACTCGAGACCCAATTTAGCCTTGATTTTGGCCTAATACGACAATTCTTGTTGAACCTGAAATTGTAGGTCTCTACCTAATCTTTCTAGGGACAGCAAGATCTTCAATATCCGATATTTGTAGCTCAAGTTATGCTCTGCGCAAGGCAACAAGTCCAAGATGAGTGAAAAATCCGAAAATTAACAATGTTTAGCAATTAAGCCCAATTAAGCCCAATAATGTAAAAGTGAAAACAATGATTGTAAAAGTTGTCTAATTTACGCCTCTCTCTGGCTTGTGCGGCTGTAAACTACTATTTATGCTTATTAATCCCGACCTAACCCTAGACAAAATTAAGGGCCTCTGATTAAGCTTTCCAACAGGGTATCGTATGCCTTAATTGGGCTTAAGATAAGAAAGTTAGGCCCATTTAAGTGAAGGAACATCATGGACTGCGAACTGATTGGCGCCAGAGAACTCGGGACCCAATTTAGCCTTGATTTTGGTCTAATTTGTTAATTCTCATGATGCCTGAAATTGTAGTCCTCTTCCTTATCTTTCTAGGGACTGCAAGATCACCAAAATCTGATATCTGTAGCTCTAGTTATGCTCTGTGCAAGACAACATGGACAGATGAGTGAAAAATCCAAAAATTAACCATGTTTAGCAATTAATACCAATTAAGCCCAATAATGTAAAAGCAAAAACAATGATTGTAAAAGTTGTCTAATTTCTGTCTCTCTCTGGCTTGTGCGGTTGTAGACTATTGTTTATGCTTATTAATCCTGACCTAACCCTAGACCAAATTAAGGGCCTCTGAATAAGCTTTCCAACAAGGTTCATATGCCTTAATTGGGCTTAAGATGAGTAAGTTATGTCCATTTAAATGAAGGAACATCATGAACTTCACAATGATCCGCGCCAGGGAACTCGGAACCCAATTTAGCCTTGATTTTGGCCTAATTTGACAATTCTTGTGACCCTTGAAATTGTAGGTCTCTTCCTTATCTTTCTAGGGACAGCAAAATCACCAAAATCGGATATCTTTAGCTCTTTTTATGCTCTGCGTAAGGCAACAATGTCAGGATGAGTGAAAAGTCCAAAAATTAAAAATATTTAGCAATTAAGCCCAATTAAGCCCAATAATGTAAAAGCAAAAACCATGATTGTAAAAGTTGTATAATTTCAGTCTCTCTCTGGCTTGTGCGGCTGTAAACTACTATTTATGCTTATTAATCCTCACCTAACCCTAGACCAAATTAAGGGCCTCTGAATAAGATTTCCAACAAGGTATCATAGGCCTTAATTGGGCTTAAGATGAGTAAGTTAGGCCCATTCAGTGAAGGAACATCATGGACTGTGCACTGATACGCGCCAGAGAACTCGGTACCCAATTTAGCCTTGATTTTGGCCTAATTTGACAATTCTTGTGACACCTAAAATTGTTGGTCTCTTCCTTATCTTTCTAGGGACAGCAAGATCACCAAAATCCGATATCCGTAGCTCTAGTTATACTCTGCGCAAGGCAACAAGGTCAGGATGAGTTAAAAATCCTAAAATTAACAATGTTTAGCAATTAAGCCCAATAATGTAAAAGCAAAAACAATGATTGTAAAAGTTATCTAATTTTCGTCTCTCTCTGGCTTGGGCGGCGGTAAACTGCTATTTATGCTTATGAATCCCGACCTAACCCTAGGCCAAATTAAAGGCCTCTAATAAGCTTTCCAACAAGTTATCATATGCCTTAATTTGGCTTAAGATGAGTAAGTTAGGCCCATTTAAGTGAAGGAACATCATGAACTGTGCACTTATCCGCGCCAGATAACTCGAGACCTAATTTAGCCTTGATTTTGTCCTAATACGACAATTCTTGTTGAACCTGAAATTGTAGGTCTCTACCTAATCTTTCTAGGGACAGCAAGATCATCAATATCCGATATCTGTAGCTCAAGTTATGCTCTGCGCAAGGCAACAAGTCCAAGATGAGTGAAAAATCCGAAAATTAACAATGTTTAGCAATTAAGCCCAATTAAGCCCAATAATGTAAAAGCGAAAACAATGATTGTAAAAGTTGTCTAATTTACGCCTCTCTCTGGCTTGTGCGGCTGTAAACTACTATTTATGCTTATTAATCCCGACCTAACCCTAGACAAAATTAAGGGCCTCTAATTAAGCTTTCCAACAGGGTATCGTATGCTTTAATTGGACTTAAGATAAGAAAGTTAGGCCCATTTAAGTGAAGGAACATCATGGACTGCGAACTGATTCGCGCCAGAGAACTCGGGACCCAATTTAGCCTTGATTTTGGTCTAATTTGTAAATTCTCGTGAAGCCTGAAATTGTAGTCCTCTTCCTTATCTTTCAAGGGACAGCAAGATCACCAAAATCCGATATCTGTAGCTCTAGTTATGCTCTGCGCAAGGCAACATGGACAGATGAGTGAAAAATCCTAAAATTAACCATGTTTAGCAATTAATCCCAATTAAGTCCAATAATGTAAAAGCAAAAAGAATGATTGTAAAAGTTCTCTAATTTCCGTCTCTCTCTAGCTTGTGCGGTTGTAGACTATTGTTTATGCTTATTAATCCTCACCTAACCCTAGACCAAATTAAGGGCCTCTGAATAAGCTTTCCAACAAGGTTCATATGCCTTAATTGGGCTTAAGATGAGTAAGTTAGGTGCATTTAAATGAAGGAACATCATGAACTGCACAATGATCCGCGCCATGGAACTCGGAACCCAATTTAGCCTTGATTTTGGCCTAATTTGACAATTATTGTGACACTTGAAATTGTAGGTCTCTTCCTTATCTTTCTAGGGACAGCAAAATCACCAAAATCGGATATCTTTAGCTCTTGTTATGCTCTGCGTAAGGCAACAATGTCAGGATGAGTGAAAAATCCAAATATTAACAATATTTAGCAATTAAGCCCAATAATGTAAAAGCAAAAACCATGATTGTAAAAGTTGTCTAATTTCAGTCTCTCTCTGGCTTGTGCGGCTGTAAACTACTATTTATGCTTATTAATCCTCACCTAACCCTAGACCAAATTAAGGGCCTCTGAATAAGCTTTCCAACAAGGTATCATAGGCCTTAATTGGGCTTAAGATGAGTAACTTAGGCCCATTAAGTGAATGAACATCATGGACTGTGCACTGATACGCGCCAGAGAACTCGGTACCCAATTTAGCCTTGATTTTGGCCTAATTTGACAATTCTTGTGAAACCTAAAATTGTTGGTCTCTTCCTTATCTTTCTAGGGACTGCAAGATCACAAAATCCGATATCCGTAGCTCTAGTTATACTCTGCGCAAGGCAACAAGGTCAGGATGAGTGAAAAATCCGAAAATTAACAGTGTTTAGCAATTAAGCCCAATTAAGCCCATTAATGTAAAAGCAAAAACAATTACTGTAAAAGTTGTCTAATTTCTGTCTGTCTCTGGCTTGTGCGGCCGTAAACTGCTATTTATGCTTATTAATCCCGGCCAAACCCTAGACCAAATTAAGGGCCTCTGAAAAAGCTTTCCAACAACGTATCATATGCCTTACTTGGGCTTAAGATGAGTAAGTTAGGCCCATTTAAGTGAAGGAACTTCATGGACTGCGCACGGATCCGCGCCAAAGAACTCGGGACCCAATTTTCCTTGATTTTAGCATAATTTGACAATTCTTGTGACACCTGAAATTGTAGGTCTCTTCCTAATCTTTCTAGGGACAGCAAGATCACCAAAATCCGATATCTGTAGCTCTAGTTATGCTCTGCGCAAGGCAACAAGTTTAGGATGAGTGAAAAATCAGAAAATTAACAATGTTTAGCAATTAAGCCCAATAATGTAAAAGCAAAAACAATGATTGTAAAAGTTGTCTAATTTCCGTCTCTCTGACTTGTGCGGCTGTAAACTGCTATTTATGCTTTTTAATCTAGACTTAACCCTGGACCAAATTAAGTGCCTCTAACTAAGCTTTCCAAAAAGGTATCATATTCCTTAATTGGGCTTAAGATGAGTAAGTTAGGCCCATTTAAGTGAAGGAACATCATGGACTGCGCACTGATCGGCGCCAGAGAACTCGGGAGCCAACTTAGCCTTGATTTTGGCTTAATTTGACAATTCTTGTGAAACCTGAAATTGTTGGTCTCTTCCTTATCTTTCTAGGGACAGCAAGATCACCAAAATCCGATATCTGTAGCTCTAGTTATGCTCTGCGCAAGACAACAAGGTCAGGATGAGTGAAAAATCCGAAAATTAACAATGTTTAGCAATTAAGCCCAATTAAGCCCATTAATGTAAAAGCAAAAACAATGATTGTAAAAGTTGTCTAATTTCCGTCTCTCTCTGGCTTGTGCGGCTGTAAACTGCTATTTATGCTAATTAATCTTGACCTAACCCTAGACCAAATTAAGGGCCTCTGAATAAGCTTTCCAACAAGGTATCATATGCCTTAATTGGGCTTAAGATGAGTAAGTTAGGTCCATTTAAGTGAAGGAACATCATGGACTGCGTACTAATCCGTGCCAGAGAACTCGGGACCCAATTTAGCCTTGATTTTGGCTTAATTTGCTAATTCTTGTGCCACCTGAAATTGTAGGTCTCTTCCTTATCTTTCTAGGGACAACAAGATCACCAAAATCCGATATCTGTAGCTCTAGTTATGCTCTGCACAAGGTAACAAGGTCAGGATAAGTGAAAAATCCGAAAATTAACAAACTTTAGCAATTACGCCCAATAATGTAAAAGCAAAAAATATGACTGTAAAAGTTGTATAATTTCCGCCCCTCCCTGGCTTGTGCGGCTGTAAACTACTATTTATGCTTATTAATCCTAACCTAACCCTAGACCAAATTAAGAGCCTCAAAATAAGCTTTCCAACAAGGTATCATATGCCTTAATTGGGCTTAAGATGAGTAAGTTAGGCCCATTTAAGTGAAGTAACATCATGGACTGCACACCGATCCGCGCCAGAGAACTCTGGACCTAATTTAGCCTTGATTTTGGCTTAATTTGAAAATTCTTGCGAAAATTGAATTGTTGGTCTCTTCCTTATCTTTCTAGGGACAACAACATCACCAAAATCCGATATTTGTAGCTCTAGTTATGCTCTGCGCAAGAAAATAAGGTCAGGATGAGTGAAAAATCCGAAAATTAACAATGTTTAGCAATTAAGACCAATTAAGCCCAATAATGTAAAAGCAAAAAACAATGATTGTAAAAGTTGTCTAATTTCCGTCTCTCTCTGACTTGTGCGGTTGTAAACTGCTATTTATGCTTATTAATCCTGAGCTAACCCTAGCCCAAATTAAGGGCCTCTGGTTAATCTTTCCAACAAGGTATCATATGCCTTAATTGGGCTTAAGATGAGTAAGTTAGGCCCATTTAAGTGAAGGAACATCATGGACTGCGCACTGATCCACGCCAGAGAACTCGGGAGCCAACTTAGCCTTGATTTTGGCTTAATTTGACAATTCTTGTGAAACATGAAATTGTGGTCTCTTCCTTATCTTTCTAGGGACAGCAAGATCACCAAAATCCGATATCTGTAGCTCTAGTTATTCTCTGCGCAAGACAACAAGGTCAGGATGAGTGAAAAATCCGAAAATTAACAATGTTTAGAAATTAAGCCCAATTAAGCCCATTAATGTAAAAGCAAAAACAATGATTGTAAAAGTTGTCTAATTTCCGTCTCTCTCTGGCTTGTGCGGCTGTAAACTGCTACTTATGCTAATTAATCTTGACCTAACCCTAGACCAAATTAAGGGCCTCTGAATAAGCTTTCCAACAAGGTATCATATGCCTTAATTGGGCTTAAGATGAGTAAGTTAGGTCCATTTAAGTGAAGGAACATCATGGACTGCGTACTAATCCGCGCCAGAGAACTCGGGACCCAATTTAGCCTTGATTTTGGCTTAATTTGCTAATTCTTGTGCCACCTGAAATTGTAGGTCTCTTCCTTATCTTTCTAGGGACAACAAGATCACCAAAATCCGATATCTGTAGCTCTAGTTATGCTCTGCACAAGGTAACAAGGTCAGGATAAGTGAAAAATCCGAAAATTAACAAAGTTTAGCAATTAAGCCCAATAATGTAAAAGCAAAAAACAATGACTGTAAAAGTTGTATAATTTCTGCCTCTCCCTGGCTTGTGCGGTTGTAAACTACTATTTATGCTTATTAATCCTAACCTAAGCCTAGACCAAATTAAGAGCCTCAGAATAAGCTTTCCAACAAGGTATCATATGCCTTAATTGGGCTTAAGATGAGTAAGTTAGGCCCATTTAAGTGAAGTACCATCATGGACTACACACTGATCCGCGCCAGAGAACTCTAGACCCAATTTAGCCCTGATTTTGGCTTAATTTGACAATTCTTGTGAAACTTGAATTGTTGGTCTCTTCCTTATCTTTCTAGGGACAACAACATCACCAAAATCCGATATCTTTAGCTCTAGTTATGCTGTGCGCAAGAAAACAAGGTCAAGATGAGTGAAAAATCCGAAAATTAACAATGTTTAGCAATTAAGACCAATTAAGCCCAATAATCTAAAAGCAAAAAACAATGATTGTAAAAGTTGTCTAATTTCCGTCTCTCTCTGGCTTGTACGGTTGTAAACTGCTATTTATGCTTATTAATCCTGAGATAACCCTAGCCCAAATTAAGGGCCTCTGGTTAATCTTTCCAACAAGGTATCATATGCCTTAATTGGGCTTAAGATGAGTAAGTTAGGCCCATTTAAGTGAAGGAACATCATGGACTGTGCACTGATCCACGCCAGAGAACTCGGGAGCCAACTTAGCCTTGATTTTGGCTTAATTTGACAATTCTTGTGAAACTTGAAATTGTTGGTCTCTTCCTTATCTTTCTAGGGACAGCAAGATCACCAAAAACCGATATCTGTAGCTCTAGTTATTCTCTGCGCAAGACAACAAGGTCAGGATGAGTGAAAAATCCGAAAATTAACAATGTTTAGAAATTAAGCCCAATTAAGCCCATTAATGTAAAAGCAAAAACAGTGATTGTAAAAGTTGTCTAATTTCCGTCTCTCTCTGGCTTGTGCTGCTGTAAACTGCTATTTATTCTAATTAATCTTGACCTAACCCTAGACCAAATTAAGGGCCTCTCAATAAGCTTTCCAACAAGGTATCATATGCCTTAATTGGGCTTAAGATGAGTAAGTTAGGTCCATTTAAGTGAAGGAACATCATTGATTGCGTACTAATCCGCGCCAGAGAACTCGGGACCCAATTTAGCCTTGATTTTGGCCTAATTTGATAATTCTTGTGCCACCTGAAATTGTAGGTCTCTTCCTTATCTTTCTAGGGACAACAAGATCACCAAAATCCGATATCTGTAGCTCTAGTTATGTTATGCACAAGGTAACAAGGTCAGGATAAGTGAAAAATCCGAAAATTAACAAAGTTTAGCAATTAAGCCCAATAATGTAAAAGCAAAAAACAATGACTGTAAAAGTTGTTTAATTTCCGCCTCTCCCTGGCTTGTGCGGCTGTAAACTACTATTTATGCTTATTAATCCTAACCTAACCCTAGACCAAATTAAGAGCCTCAGAATAAGCTTTCCAACAAGGTATCATATGGCTTAATTGGGCTTAAGATGAGTAAGTTAGGCCCATTTAAGTGAAGTAACATCATGGACTACACACCGATCCGCGCCAGAGAACTCTGGACCCAATTTAGCCTTGATTTTGGCTTAATTTGACAATTCTTGCGAAACTTGAATTGTTGGTCTCTTCCTTAACTTTCTAGGGACAACAACATCACCAAAATCCGATATCTTTAGCTCTAGTTATGCTGTGCGCAAGAAAACAAGGTCAGGATGAGTGAAAAATCCGAAAATTAACAATGTTTAGCAATTAAGACCAATTAAGCCCAATAATGTAAAAGCAAAAAACAATGATTGTAAAAGTTGTCTAATTTCCGTCTCTCTCTGGCTTGTGCGGTTGTAAACTGCTATTTATGCTTATTAATCCTGACCTAACCCTAGCCCAAATTAAGGGCCTCTGGTTAATCTTTCCAACAAGGTATCATATGCCTTAATTGGGCTTAAGATGAGTAAGTTAGGCCCATTTAAGTGAAGGAACATCATGGACTGTGCACTGATCCGCGCCGCAGTACTCAGGACCCAATTTGGCCTTGATTTTGGCCTAATTTGACAATTCTTGTAAAATATGAAATTGTAGGTCTCTTCCTTATCTTTCTAGGGACAACAAGATCACCAAAATCCGATATCTGTAGCTCTAGTTATGCACTGCACAAGGCAACAAGGTCAGGATGAGTGAAAAATCCGAAAATTAACAATGTTTAGCAATTAAGCCCAATAATCGCTAGTGCAATAAGTGCTTTTTACGTCAGTTAAAATTGATTTTTTACTTCAGAATACTGACTGACGTAAATACAGCTGACGTTAATAGTTAATATTTTAACGTCAGTTGAGAACTGACGCTAAATATAAAACTATTAACGTCAGTTATTTAGCACAAGTGACGCTAATTTTTTAAAAATTAACGTCAGTTTTTTAAACAACTGACGTTAAACATAAAACTATTAACGTCAGTTCTTTAAGACAACGGACGTTAATTTTGTTAAAACTAACGTCAGTTGTTATAAAGAACTGACGTTAAAGGTTTAATTTTAACGTCAGTTGTTTATTACAACTGACGTTAATAGTGTACTGTATATTTTATAAAATACTATTAACGTCAGATGTTTGATACAACTGACGTTAATAGATTTTTTTTTTAAATTCAATTTTAAAATATCACCCCCCTCAGCTATCCCTGCATTCAGTAAATATCCCAGTAAAACAGAATATCAACACATTACAGAATTGCAAAGGAAAAACGGAACAATTGGGGGACTTAAAACCAAGACCCATGTATATTTATAAATAAATTTTAGTTCCAATGTCTAAAAAACAAAACTACCAATCTAAGGATATATATATACATGTTATTAATTAGTTTCTAAAGTCTAACAAAAAAACTATTTATCTAAGTATTGCGGAGGTATCTTGTCAATTCCTTTTTCAGCCGCATACTTGAAGAAGAATTCAGCGAAGCGCATCCTCAAGTCTCTTAACTCATCTTCTTGAATAGGCGATTGGTCGCTAAATGCCTACACACGTTCAAATAATAACATCAATGCAAGTCATCTTCAAAACTATAATATATAATTTAACAAGTTGTTTAAATATTACCTTAATCCATCCATCCGTAATAGATGCGGAGACTATGTTCAGCATATGAAGCATCACATAATAGCCGCACGACCACCCGTCAATTTGAAATCGAGACTACCAACAAAATTAATTTCAACGTCAGTTGAATATACATATAAAATAGTAATTATAATATTAATTATTTTATAAATAAAAGATCAAACCTTGAGGATGTTCCATACAGGATTTGCTTTAGCCTTAGAAGTCCTACTTCTCCCGTTGGCGCAACTTATGCTACTCGCCTTCAGCGCGCTATCATAAACAAATAATCATGTCGATCAATTAACAAATTCATATATCATGTGTGTAATAAACTAAAAACAACTGATATTAAAACTTAAATTAAATTTAATATTAGTTACTTACTTATTTACAGCTTCCACCACCTTCGGTGGCGGATCTTGGTGGAGAGAGCAGAAGAATATGACAATATGCCTAGACGGGTGAAGTACCAACAACTGCCAATGGTCATTCATACAGTAGGGAGCCAGATATAATTCTTTCCGATTTTCTCCCAACAAGTTTCCTATGTATTTACTTAATGCATCGCCAGCAAAGAATTGGGGCAGAAGGATTGACGGGTCTAAGAAGCCGTAAACTGATGCAACGCCCTTATCAAGCTGAAGACGATGGAGATACCTAAGATATGAAAAGGTGTGGATGTTAATTACATAATATATATATTGAAATTAAAATAAATTATTAAATGGAAAAATACCAAAAATAAATAAGTTATAAAATTAAAATTAACTTACGTGCACCAGAGACTGAAAACATTGTTGTTCAACCAGACTTTATTTCTGCAGGCGTTCCCGAGATCGTCACCACAGAAGGTAAATATCTTCTGTTGATCTGGGCGTGCCACCCATTCATCGTGCTCCAATGGACATTCAAAAATCTCAAACGCATAATCCTCACCAAGTGAGAACAAACGAGTGATAGGTGACAGCGACACCGACGTCGACTTGGCCTTCAGTTTAGGAAAAATAAATTAGATAAGTTGTTGATAATTAAAAAAAACACAAGTAATTATTTGACTAATTTGGACATTAATAATGAATAAATACCTTTGTTAACATTTCGAGCTCATGTCGTTTGGAGTCCAACTCAAGCTCACGCCTTTTCATTTCCAAATCATGCTCATGGCGCTGGACTTCCAACTCCCGCTCCCTAGCTGCCAACTCATCGTCCTCCACATGTGCCCTACTAAAACTCTCTTTTGTGCTCACATGTGAAGGGTTGGCATGCCCTGCGGTGTCCTGCGATGTACCGACGGAGGAAAGCTCTCTGGCAAGCGCCTGCTTGAATTCTGGGTTGGATATTAAGCCTTGCATCAGATGTGTTGTAATAACTGGGTTGGACATGAGGTGCTGAGTAATGTCAGCCAAAATTGATGCTTCATTGACCACCCACTTTCGTGAAGCAGACTTGCCATAATATTCTTTGATGGTCATGTTCCCAGGAACACCGAGAACCTGACCAGGATGGTCTTTCTTGCCTAGAGCAGTCATCAAGACGTCCCGCCGTCCAGAAGGGACGAATGCGCCCCGAGAGGATTGTGCTTTAAGATCCATCAACAATGAAAAAAAATGAAAAAACGTGCAAGTGAAAAGTGTTGCAAATATCTATACAAATATCAATTGAAATCAAGTTAATTATTTACTTACAATCTTATCTGCCACTTCGCGAGTGGCATCAACTTTAAAAGATCCCGTCTTTGTCATGCGGCCGGCTAACCAGACATCCTCGCGGTCGTTGTCCGACGGAGGACTTGATGGTGTGCCCTCAGGCACCTCTCCTTTTTCAATCCTAGCAGAGTTCTCTTCCTGCTTCGCCCTCAGCCTATCCGCCATCATCTGCTCGATCCGAGTCTGGTACCCACCCTGTGACATGGTGTGGCGGTGGATGTTCTTCGCCTGATTCTGCCGACCCTTATTTGCCTTAGCCTATTCAAACAAAAACACATAATTAAATACAGTTAAATGATCTATAATAAGCATACAAAATTAACTTAATCAACCAACCTGAAATTCTGCATCCTGTCGACTCCTGGCAAACATATCCCAAGTATCCTGATCAATCCAGGGATAATCCGAGAACATTTTATCAAGCCGCTTCTTCCCAGATACATAGTACCTGGTAAGATCATGCTTGAACCCATTCCAATGCTTTGATGCCATTTTCATACATTTATGACGATGATCCTCGTCATTTGGCACAGTCCAAGCTACCTACACATTAAATACATAACAATTGGATGGATTATAACTCGGATAATTATCTAATAATGTAAATCAAACGAATGTAAAGGTAAAATACCGTGATAGCCTCCCAAATATGATCCTTAACGTTCTGTGGAACGTCATTCCAGTTGTTGTAGTTGATGCTTACGTGCTGCTTCGCTTGTAGAAACACCCACTTATTAAATTCTTTAGCACGGGGTCCCTGGGCATTTAGATTAGCATCGAAGGACATCTCAAGCTTCTGTCCGCTTTGCCTGTCCTTCTCTAGTTTCTTCAACGAGGTGGCTCCTCTACCCCGTTTCCTATGAGCCTGTGATGTCTGTATGGACAAAAAAATGATAAAATAGAGGGTTGTAACATTATAAACTTACATTAAAAAGAAGGACTAAAGATAGTATATAACATGTAAACTTACACTAGAATCAGGCGTAGGCGTGATCGGGTCCTGCGAAACCCCCACAGTGTCCTCCCGTGCATGTGGGCTATCCGACTGATCCATATGTATGCCTGTTCAGAAACAATATATATGTATTAACATAGGTTATAACTCAAAATAAATACAGAAGTATAAATAAAAATAACTAGATAGGTCCTGTAGATATACAAAACATCTATATATCCAATATAAGGACAATGCGGGAGATTGAAAACTATAGTTTTTGAAGATTGCCAAGCACTGGTCACGGCTTGGCCGTGATGTCCATCACGGCCGTAACGTGCCAACTGAACCAGACCCTCATAGGCAGAACTGATCACGGCCTAGCCATGATGAGCTTCACGGCCGTGACAGATCAACCAGCAGAGCAACATGCACTCAAAACCAAAAATAGAGACATTCCAAACAACTCAAACTCACGGTTTAAAGTTACAACTACTGAGACTACAGTTTCAATATACACTCAAAACCAAAAATAGAGACATTCCAAACAACTCAAACTCACAGTTTCAAGTTTCAACTACTGAGACTACAGTTTCAACCAGCAGAGCAACATGCATGCACTCAAAACCAAAAATAAAAAAATGTACCCTAAAGACTCACCAGAAATAGGCGCTCGCGTGGTGGTGGGGGGGAAGCTTGAGTGGTGGCCAACGTTCGATGTGGTTACTGAGAGCAGAGGGACAAGGAGAGTTAGTGCGCGGGAAGGGGAAAGAGAGATGTCAAGTTATTGCAAAGAATGAGCGGGAAAGACAGAGTTAGAGGTTAAGAGTGTACCTCACGGTGGTGGCGAAGAAGCCCTCGCGGTGGTTGCGGTGGAGATGAGCTCGCGATTAGGGCAGAGTGAGAGCGAGAGTGAGGGTTGAGAGTGAGGGTTGAGCGTGATGAAAAAGAGAAAAGAGACGTACAGAGAAGTACAGAAGGCGCGCGAGTGTAAACATTATAATTAAAATAAAACAACATTTTACGTCAGTTGTTAGTAAAACCTGACGTTAAAGGTCATATATTTAACGTCAGTTGTCTTAAGAAACTGACGTTAAAAACACTCACACTTATTAAGTCAGTTGTTAGTAAAAACTGACGTTAAAGGTCATATATTTAACGTCAGTTGTATTAAGAAACTGACGTTAAAAACACTCACACTTCTTACGTCAGTTGTATTACACAACGGACGTTAAAAGTTTATTAGTTTTTGCAAAAACATTCATTCCTTTGACTACTGTGCTACTTACCCATTCACCTTGTACCTAATCCTCTTAATGAGCATTAAGTTTATAGATAAGTTTTCAAGAAAATCAGAATAGCTTAGTAACTTCATCCACTGCTCCTATAAATAGCTTCCTTCCATCCTTTTAATTTTTTCTGCTTCACAATATGGCTCTGCCATGGAGATTAACTTCATCACTATTTCTTCCTATGCCTAGACTCAAAGATCTTTGTCTTAATGGTCAAACAATTTCTAAGGTTGTGTAAATCACATTACATGGATGGTAAGGTTGGGTGAATCACGTAATGTGATTCTCTCACTTTATTTCATTCCCGTCATCCCTTTCACTTTGCTTTGGAAGCAAGTGACTGTGGATTCAAGACGATGCATCAAGGAATTCCAGTGAAGAAGAAATATGCAAAGATCCATTTCACTTTGCTTTCGCTGCTAGTGACTGAGGATTTACTTTGCATCATGGAATTCAAGTGAAGGAGGTGATGCATCCATTGGAGTTTCTGATGACAGGACTGAGAAGAAAATGATGTTGATGCATAAACTTTTTTATATTTTAGGGCTATGTTGCAGAAATTTTTTATCTTTTAATCATGTAATTTTAACTTATGAATCGCTTCAATGACATACGATTTGATTATACATATAACTTGTTTTATGTTAAGTGTTTATTTATTTTAATTTGCACAAGAATTTGTTTACTAATTCAAGCTAATTAATAAAAATTAAAAATAAACTTGTTTAAAAAAAGGTTTAGAAATAAACTGCAGTACTATATGGAGTGATTTGCGTTAAGAGGGACAACAGGGACATGACAACCAATGAAATGAGTTTCATAATTATTTACATCAGTTATTTATAGAACTGACGCAAATAGTGATTTAATATTTACAAACTGCCACCACCTCATTTTTAATGTCAACTTAATTTTTGACTGCCAAGTTCCCGTATATTAATTACATTATTTCCAATATTCATTCTGCACGTTTATAATATATAGGATTATTTACGCCAGCTATTTATTTAACTGAAGTAAAAAAGAACACTTTTAACGTCAGTTGTATAAAAAACTGACGTTAACAATAAATATTTTTTATTTTAAAAACACTTTTAACGTCAGTTTTTTTAAACAACTGACGTTAAAAGTGTATAGATATCTGCAAAAACATTCATTCCTTTGACTACTGCGCTACTTACCCATGCACCTTGTAACTTAATCCTCTTAATGAGCATTAAGTTTATAGACAAGTTTTGAAGAAAATCAGAATAGCTTAGTAACTGAAGGATTATTTACGTTTATAATATATAGGATTATTTACGTCAGCTATTTATTTAACTGAAGTAAAAATCACACTTTTAACGTCAGTTGTATAAAAAACTGACGTTAACAATACATATTTATTATTTTAAAAACACTTTTAACGTCAGTTTTTTAAAACAACTGACGTTAAAAGTGTATAGATATCTGCAAAAACATTCATTCCTTTGACTACTGTGTTACTTACCCATGCACCTTGTAACTTAATCCTCTTAATGAGCATTAAGTTTATAGATAAGTTTTCAAGAAAATCATAATAGCTTAGTAACTTCATCCCCTGCTCCTATAAATAGCTTCCTTCCATCCTTTTAATTTTCGGCTTCACAATATGGCTCTGCCATGGAGATTAACTTCATCACTCTTTCTTCCTATTCCTAGACTCAAAGATCTTTGTCTTAATGGTCAAACAACTTTTTGAGTTTGTGTAAATCACATTACATGGGTGATAAGTTTGTGTAAACCACATTATGTGAGTTGCTCACCTTATCATCCTTCCGGAGAATCAGCTGCTGGAGGGCAAATCAGGTGCTCGGGCGTCACAGTTCCAAAACCTCAGCTTTGGCCGCAAGTGACCGTCATGGAAGTCTCTGGAACCACTGCCTTTGCTTGAAACAGATCTAGTGCACCTGTTTTTGCCTCTCTTGAGCTCTCTCATGCCCCCCAGTTTTCTGAGGTCTTCGGAGTATAGTTTTCCCTTTGGCATATTTCATAAAACTCTCTGATGGGATGTAGCTTTAATGTTTAGGATTTTAAACCCTTTCAATGTAACTTTTTATAGGATTTTAAACCTTTTCAATGTAACTTTTTATAGGATTTTAAACCCTTTCAATCTTCTGTATCAGTTTGTATTACACTTCATGAATGAGATCTGGTTTGGGTTATATTGATTCAACTTATACTTCGCAAATATATTTTAGTTTTCAAAACAGAAACACAAAACATCAAAGCAATTGTGAAACTGAAACTTTGAGGAAGGCAATGCGAAAGGGTACGTATACTAGATAAAAAAATTATTAAAAAAAACATTTAACGTCTGTTGATGTAAGGACTGACGTTAAAAGTGAAATGAATCACTTTTAACGTCAATTCTATAAAGAACAGACGCTAAAACGTTCACTGTTAACGTCAGTTGTTTATTGAACTGACGTTAAAAGTGAGTCACTTCACTTTTAACGTCAGTCCTTAAAACAACTGACGTTAAAATTGAATTAATGAAGTCTGATATTTACAAAAATTCCACCGCCCCCTTTTTAACGTCTAGTTTTTGGTTAACTAGCGTAAACCTTTACCGTCTATTGTATATTTTCCACTAGTGAATGTAAAAGCAAAAACAATGATTGTAAAAGTTGTCTAATTTCTGTCTCTCTCTGGTTTCTGCGGCTGTAAACTGCTATTTATGCTTATTAATCCTGACCTAACCCTAGCCCAAATTAAGGGCCTCTGGTTAATCTTTCCAACAAGGTATCATATGCCTTAATTGGGCTTAAGATGAGTAAGTTAGGCCCATTTAAGTGAAGGAACATCATGGACTGTGCACTGATCCGCGCCGCAGTACTCGGGACCCAATTTAGCCTTGATTCTGGCCTAATTTGACAATTCTTGTGAAACCTCAAATTGTAGGCCTCTTCCTTATCTTTCTAGGGACAACAAGATCACCAACATCCGATATCTGTACCTCTAGTTATTCTCTGCGCAAGGAAACAAGGTCAGGATGAGTGAAAAATCCAAAAATTAACAATATTTAGCAATTAACCCCAATTAAGCCCAATAATGTAAATGCAAAAAACAACGATTGTAAAAGTTTTCTAATTTCCGTCTCTCTCTGACTTGTGCGGCTATAAACTGCAACTTATGCTAATTAATCCTAACCTAACCCTAGTCCAAATTAAGGGCCTCTAAATAAGCTTTCCAACAAGGTATCATATGCTTTAATTGGGCCTAAGATGAGTAAGTTAGGCCCATTTAAGTGAAGGAACTACATGAACTGGGCACCGATCCGGGTTAGAGAACTCGGGACCCAATTTAGCATTAATTTTGGCCTAATTTGAAAATTCTTGTGCAACTTGAAATTGTAGGTCTCTTCCTTATCTTTCTAGGGATAGCAAGATCACCAAAATCCGATATTTGTAGCTCTAGTTATGCTCTGCACAAGGTAACAAGGTCAGGATGAGTAAAAAATCCGAAAATTAACAAAGTTTACCAATTAAGCCCAATAATGTAAAAGCAAAAAACAATGACTATAAAAGTTGTATAATTTCCATCTCTCCCTGGATTGTGCGGATGTAAACTACTATTTATGCTTATTATTCCTGACCGAACCCTAGACCAAATTAAGAGACTCTGAATAAGCTTTCCAACAAGGTATCATATGCCTTAATTGGGCTTAAGATGAGTAAGTTAGGCCCATTTAAGTGAAGGAACATCATGGACTGCGTACTGATCCACGCCAGAGAACTTTGGACCCAATTTAGCCTTGATTTTGGCTTAATTTGGCAATTCTTGTGAAACTTGAATTGTTGGTCTCTTCCTTATCTTTCTAGGGACAACAACATCACCAAAATCCGATATCTGTAGCTCTAGTTATGCTCTGCGCAAGAAAACAAGGTCAGGATGAGTGAAAAATCCGAAAATCAACAATGTTTAGCAATTAAGCCCAATTAAGCCCAATAATGTAAAAGCGAAAACAATGATTGTAAAAGCTGTCTAATTTCTACCTCTCTCTGGCTTGTGCCGCTGTAAACTACCATTTATGCTTATTAATCCCGGCCTAACCCTAGACAAAATTAAGGGCCTCTGAATAAGCTTTCCAACAAGGTATAGTATGCCTTAATTGGGCTTAAGATAAGAAAGTTAGGCCCATTTAAGTGAAGGAACATCATGGACTGCGAACTGATTCACACCAGAGAACTCGGGACCCAATTTAGCCTTGATTTTGGTCTAATTTGACAATTCTCGTGAAGCCTGAAATTGTAGTCCTCTTCCTTATCTTTCTAGGGACAGCAAGATCACCAAAATCAGATATATGTTGCTCTAGTTATGCTCTGTGCAAGGCAACATGAACAGATGAGTGAAAAATCCAAAAATTAACCATGTTTAGCAATTAATCCCAATTAAGCCCAATAATGTAAAAGAAAAAACAATGATTGTTAAAGTTGTATAATTTCCGTCTCTCTCTGGCTTGTGCGGCTGTAGACTGTTGTTTATGCTTATTAATCCACACCTAACCCTAGACCAAATTAAGGGCCTCTGAATAAGCTTTCCAACAAGGTTCATATGCCTTAATTGGGCTTAAGATGAGTAAGTTAGGTCCATTTAAATGAAGGAACATCATGAACTTCACAATGATCCGCGCCAGAGAACTCGGAACCCAATTTAGCCTTGATTTTGGCCTAATTTGACAATTCTTGTGACACTTGAAATTGTAGGTCTCTTCCTTATCTTTCTAGGGACAGCAAAATCACCAAAATCGGATATCTTTAGCTTTTGTTATGCTCTGCGTAAGGCAACAAGGTCAGGATGAGTGAAAAATCAAAATATTAACAATATTTAGCAATTAAGTCCAATTAAGCCCAATAATGTAAAAGCAAAAACCATGATTGTAAAAGTTGTCTAATTTCCGCCTCTCTCTGGCTTGTGCGGCTGTAAACTGCTATTTATGCTTATTAATCGTCACCTAACCGTTGACCAAATTAAGGGCCTCTGAATAAGCTTTCCAACAAAGTATCATATGCCTTAATTGGGCTTAACATGAGTAAGTTAGGCCCATTTAAGTGAAGGAATATCATGTATTGCACACTGATCCACGCCAGAGAACTTGGGACCCAATTTAGCCTTGATTTTTGCCTAATTTGACAATTCTTTTGAAACCTGAAATTGTAGGTCTCTTCCTTATCTTTCTTGGGTCAGGAAGATCACCAAAATCCGATATATGTAGCTCTAGTAATGATCTGCGCAAGGCAACAAGGTCAGGATGAGTGAAAAATCCGAAAATTAACAATTTTTAGCAATTAAGCCCAATGATGTTAAAGGAAAAACAATGATTGTAAAAGTTGTCTAATTTCCATCTCTCTCTGGATTCTGCGGCTGTAAACTGCTATTTATGCTTATTAATCCTGACCTAACCCTAACCCAAATTAAGGGTCTCTGAATAATCTTTCCAACAAGGTATCATATGCCTTAATTGGGCTTCAGATGAGTAAGTTAGGCACATTTAAGTGAAGGAACATCGTGGACAGCACACTGATCCGCAACAGAGAACTGGGGACCCAATTTAGCCTTTATTTTGGCCAAATTTGACAATTCTTGTGAAACCTGAAATTGTAGGTCTCTTCCTTATCTTTCTAGGGACAGCAAGATCATCAAAATCCGATATCTGTTGCTCTCGTTATGCTCTGCGCAAGGCAACAAGGTCAGGATGAGTGAAAAATCTAATAATTAACAATGTTTAGCAATTAAGCCCAATTAAGCCCAATAATGTATAAGCAAAAAAATGATTGTAAAAGTTGTCTAATTTTCGTCTTTCTCTGGCTTCTGGGCTTGTAAACTGCTATTTATGCTTATTAATCCTGACCTAACCCTAGACCAAATTAAGGGTCTCTGAATAAGCTTTTCAACAAGGTATCATATGCCATAATTTGGCTTAAGATGAGTAAGTTAGAACCATTTAAGTGAAGGAACATCATGGACTGCGCACTGATCCGTGCCAGATAACTCGGGACCCAATTTATCCTTGATTTCGGCCTAATTTGACAATTCCTGTGAAGCCTGAAATTGTAGGTCCCTTCTTTATATTTCTAGGGACAGAATGATCAACAAAATCGGATATATGTAGCTCTAGTTATGCTCTGCACAAGGCAACAAGGTCAGGGTGAGTGAAAAATCCGAAATTTAACAATGTTTAGCAATTAAGCCAAATTAAGTCCAATAATGTAAAAGCAAAAACAATGATTGTAAAAGTTGTCTAGCTATTTATGCTTATTAATCTAGACCTAACCCTAGGCCAAATTAAGGGCCTCTGAATAAGCTTTCCAACAAGGTATCATATGCCTTAATTTGGCTTAAGATGAGTAAGTTAGGACCATTTAAGTGAAGGAACATCACGGACTGTGCACTAATACGCGCCAGAGAACTCGGGACCCAATTTAGCCTTGATTTTGGTCTAATTTGACAATTCTTGTGAAATCTGAAATTGTAGGTCTCTTCCTTATCTTTCTAGGGACAGAATGATCACCAAAATCCGAAATCCGTAGCTCAAGTTATGCTCTGCACAAGGCATCAAGGTCAGGGTGAGTGAAAAATCCAAAAATTAACAATTTTTAGCAATTAAGCCCAATAATGTAAAAGCAAAAACAATGATTGTAAAAGTTGTCTAATTTCCATCTCTCTCTAGCTTGTGTGGATGTAAACTGCTATTTATGCTTATTAATCCTGACCTAACCGTAGACCAAATTATGGGCCTCTGAATAAGCATTCCAACAAGGTATCATATGCCTTAATTTGGCTTAAGATGAGTAAGTTAGGGCCATTTAACTGAAGGAACACCATGGATTGCGCACTGATCCGCGCCAGAGAACTCGGGACCCGATTTAGCCTTGATTTTGGTCTAATTTAACAAATCTCGTGACACCAGAAATAGTAGGTCTCTTTCTTATCTTTCTAGGGACAGCAAGATCAACAAAATCCGATATTTGTAGCTCCACTTATGCTATGCGCAAGGCAACAAGGTCAGGATGAGTGAAAAATCCGAAAATTAACAATGTTTAGCAATTAAGCCCAATAATGTAAAAAGAAAAAATAATGATTGTAAAAGTTGTCTAAATTCCATCTCTCTCTGGCTTGTGCGGCTGTAAACTGCTATTTATGCTTATAAATCCCAACCTAACCCTAGACCAAATTAAGGGCCTCTGAATAAGTTATCCAACAAGGTATCATATGCCTTAATGGGGCTTAAGATGAGTAAGTTAGGCCCATTTAAGTGAAGCAACATCATGGACTGCTCACCGATCAGCGCCAGGGAACTCGGGACCCTATTTAGCCTTGATTTTAGCCTAATTTGACAAAACTATTGAAACCAAAAATTGTAGGTCTCTTCCTTAACTCTCTAGTGACTGCAAGATCACCAAAATCCGATATTTGTAGCTCTAGTTTTGCTAGGCACAAGGCAACAAGGTTAGGATGAGTGAAAAATCCAAAAATTAACAGTGTTTAGTAATTAAGCCCAATTAAGCCCAATAATGTAAAATCAAAAACAATGATTGTAAAAGTTGTCTAATTTCCGTCTCTCTCTGGCTTGAGCGGCTATAAACTGCTATTTATGCTTATTAATACTAACCTAACCCTAGACCAAATTAAGGGCCTCTGAATAAGCTTTCCAACAATGAATCATATGCCTTAATTTGGCTTAAGATGAGTAAGTTAGAACCATTTAAGTGAAGGAACATCATGGATTGTGTACTAATCCGCGGCAGAGAACTCGGCACCCAATTAAGCCTTGATTTTGGCCTAATTTGACAATTCATGCGAAACCAGAAATTGTAGGTCTCTTTCTTATCTTTCTAGGGACAGCAAGATCTCCAAAATCCGATATTTGTAGCTCTAGTTATGCTTTGCACAAGGCAACCCGGTCACGATGAGTGAAAAATCCGAAATTAACAATGTTTAGCAATTAAACCCAATTAAGCCCAATAATGTAAAAGCAAAAACAATGATTATAAAAGTTGTCTAATATTCGTCTCTCTCTGGATTCTGCGGCTGTAAACTGCTATTTATGCTTATTAATCCCGACCTAACCCTAGACCAAAGTAAGAGCCTCTGAAAAAGCTTTCCAACAAGGTATCATATGCCTTAATTGGGCTTAACATGAGTAAGTTAGGCCCATTTAAGTGAAGGAACATCATGGACTATGCACTGATACGCGCCAGAGAACTTGGTATCCAATTTAGCCTTGATTTTGGCCTAATTTGACAATTCTTGTGAAACCTGAAATTGTAGGTCTCTTCCTTATCTTTCTAAGGACAGCAAGATCACCAAAATCCGATATCTGTAGCTCTAGTTATGCTCTGCGCAAGGCAACAAGGTCAGGATGAGTGAAAAATCCGAAAATTAACTATCTTTATCAATTAAGCCAATTAATGTAAAAGCAAAATCAATTATTGTAAAAGTTGTCTAATTTCTGTCTCTCTCTGGCTTGTGCAGCTGTAAACTGCTATTTATGCTTATTAATCCCGACCAAACCCTAAAACAAATTAAGGGCCTCTGAATAAGCTTTCCAACAACGTACCATATGCCTTACTTGGGCTTAAGATGAGTAAGTTAGGCCCATTTAAGGAAGGAACTTCATGGACTGCGCACGGATCCGCGCCAAAGAACTCGGGTCCCAATTTTGCCTTGATTTTGGCCTAATTTGACAATTCTTGTGAAACCTGAAATTGTAGGTTTCTTCATTATCTTTCTATGGACAGCAAGATCACCAAAATCCGATATCTGTAGCTCTAGTTATGCTCTGTGCAAGGCAACAAGGTTGGGATGAGCTAAAAATCCAAAAATTAACAATGTTTAGCAATTAAGCCCAATAATGTAAAAGCAAAAACAATGATTGTAAAAGTTGTCTAATTTTTGTCTCTCTGGATTGTGCGGCTGTAAACTGCTATTTATGATTATTAATACTGACTAAACCCCATACCAAATTAAGGGCCTCTGAATAAGCTTTCCAACAAGGTATCATATGTCTTAATTGGGCTTAAGATGAGTAAGTTTGGCCCATTTAAGTGAAGGAACATCATGGATTGTGTACTAATCCGCGGCAGAGAACTCGGCACCCAATTAAGCCTTGATTTTGGCCTAATTTGACAATTCTTGCGAAACCAGAAATTGTAGGTCTCTTTCTTATCTTTCTAGGGACAGCAAGATCTCCAAAATCCGATATTTGTAGCTCTAGTTATGCTTTGCACAAGGCAACCCGGTCACGATGAGTGAAAAATCCGAAATTAACAATGTTTAGCAATTAAACCCAATTAAGCCCAATAATGTAAAAGCAAAAACAATGATTATAAAAGTTGTCTAATATTCGTCTCTCTCTGGATTCTGCGGCTGTAAACTGCTATTTATGCTTATTAATCCCGACCTAACCCTAGACCAAAGTAAGAGCCTCTGAAAAAGCTTTCCAACAAGGTATCATATGCCTTAATTGGGCTTAACATGAGTAAGTTAGGCCCATTTAAGTGAAGGAACATCATGGACTATGCACTGATACGCGCCAGAGAACTTGGTATCCAATTTAGCCTTGATTTTGGCCTAATTTGACAATTCTTGTGAAACCTGAAATTGTAGGTCTCTTCCTTATCTTTCTAAGGACAGCAAGATCACCAAAATCCGATATCTGTAGCTCTAGTTATGCTCTGCGCAAGGCAACAAGGTCAGGATGAGTGAAAAATCCGAAAATTAACTATCTTTATCAATTAAGCCAATTAATGTAAAAGCAAAATCAATTATTGTAAAAGTTGTCTAATTTCTGTCTCTCTCTGGCTTGTGCAGCTGTAAACTGCTATTTATGCTTATTAATCCCGACCAAACCCTAAAACAAATTAAGGGCCTCTGAATAAGCTTTCCAACAACGTACCATATGCCTTACTTGGGCTTAAGATGAGTAAGTTAGGCCCATTTAAGGAAGGAACTTCATGGACTGCGCACGGATCCGCGCCAAAGAACTCGGGTCCCAATTTTGCCTTGATTTTGGCCTAATTTGACAATTCTTGTGAAACCTGAAATTGTAGGTTTCTTCATTATCTTTCTAGGGACAGCAAGATCACCAAAATCCGATATCTGTAGCTCTAGTTATGCTCTGTGCAAGGCAACAAGGTTGGGATGAGCTAAAAATCCAAAAATTAACAATGTTTAGCAATTAAGCCCAATAATGTAAAAGCAAAAACAATGATTGTAAAAGTTGTCTAATTTTTGTCTCTCTGGATTGTGCGGCTGTAAACTGCTATTTATGATTATTAATACTGACTAAACCCCATACCAAATTAAGGGCCTCTGAATAAGCTTTCCAACAAGGTATCATATGTCTTAATTGGGCTTAAGATGAGTAAGTTTGGCCCATTTAAGTGAAGGAACATCATGGATTGCGCACTGATCCGCGCCAGAGAACTCGGGACCCAATTTAGCCTCGATTTTGGCCAAATTTGACAATTCTTGTGAAATCTGAAATTGTAGGTCTCTTCCTTACCTTTCTAGGCATAGCAAGATCAACAAAATCCGATATCTGCAGCTCTAGTTATGCGCTGCGTAAGGCAACAAGGTCAGGATGAGTGAAAATTACAAAAAATAACAATGTTTAGCATCCAATTAAGCCCAATAATGTAAAAGCAAAAAACAAAGATTGTAAAAGTTGTCTAATTTCCGTCTCTCTCTGGCTTGTGCGGCTGTAAACTGCTATTTATGCTTATTAATCCTGACCTAACCCTAGACCAAATTAAGGGCCTTTGAATAAACTTTCCAACAAGGTATCATACGCCTTAACTGGGCTTAAGATGAGTAAGTTAGGCCCATTTAAGTGAAGGAACATCATGGACTGTGCACTGAACCGCGCCAGAGAACTCGGGACCCAATTTAGCCTTGATTTTTGCCTAATTTGATAATTCTTGTGAGACCTGAAATTGTATGTCTCTTCCTTTTCTTTCTAGGGACATCAAGATCCCCAAAATCTGATATATGTAGCTCTAGTTATGCTCCGCACAAGGCAACAAGGTCAGGATGAGTGAAAAATCTAAAAATTAACAATGTTTAGCACTTAAGCCCAATAATGTATAAGCAAAAATAATGATTGTAAAAGTTGACAAATTTCTGTCTCTCTCTGGCTTGTGCGGCTGTAAACAGTTATTTATGCTTATTAATCCTGACCAAACCCTAGACCAAAATAAGGGACTCTGAATAAGCTTTCAACAAGGTATCATATGCCTTAATTGGGCTTAAGATGAGTGAGTTAGAACCATTTAAGTGAAGGAACATCATGGACTGCGCACTTATCCGTACCAGAGAACTCGGGACCCAATTTAGCCTTTATTTTGGCCTAATTTGACAATTCTTGTGAAATCTGGAATTGTAGGTCTCTTCCTTATCTTTCTATGGACAGCAAGATCACCAAAATCCGATATCTGTAGCTCTAGTTATGCTCTGCGCAAGGCAACAAGGCCAGGATGAGTGAAAAAATCGAAAATTGACAATGTCTAGCAATTAAGCCCAATTAAATCCCATAATACAAAAGCAAAAATAATGATTGTTGAAATTGTCTAATTTCCGTCTCTCTCCGACTTGTACGGCAGTAAACTTCTATTTATGCATATTAATCCTGACCTAACCCTAGACCAAATTAAGGGCCTCTGAATAAGTTTTCCAACAATGTATCATATGCCTTAATTAGGCTTAAGATGAGTAAGTTAGGCCCATTTAAGAGAATGAACATCATGAACTGGGCACTGATCCGCGCCAGAGAACTCGGGACCCAATTTACACTAGATTTTGGCCTTATTTGACAAATCTTGTGACACCAGAAATTGTAGGTCTCTTCCTTATCTTTCTAGAGACAACAAGATCACCAAAGTCTGATATCTGTAGCTCTAGTTATGCTTTGCTCAAGACAACAAGGTCAGGATGAGTGAAAAATCCGAAAATAAACAATGTTTAGCAATTAAGCCTAATAATGTAAAAGCAAAAAACAATGATTGTAAAAGTTGTCTAATTTCCGTCTCTCTCTGGCTTGTGCGGCGGTAAACTGTTATTTATGCTTATTAATCCTGACCTAACCCTAGACCAAATTAAGGGACTCTGAATAAGCTTTCCAACAAGGTATCATACGCCTTAATTGGGCTAAAGATGAGTAATTTAGGCCCATTTAAGTGAAGGAACATCATGGAATGTGCACTGAACCGTGCTAGAGAACACGGGACCCAATTTAGCCTTGATTTTGGCCTAATTTGACAATTCATGGGAAACCTGAAATTGTAGGTCTCTTCCTTACCTTTCTAGGGACAGCAAGATCACCAAAATCCGATATATGTAGCTCAAGTTATGCTCTGCGCAAGGCAACAAGGTCAGGATGAGTGAAAATTCCGAAAATTAACAATGTTTAGCAACCAATTAAGCCCAATACTGAAAAAGCAAAAAACAATGATTGTAAAAGTTGTCTAATTTCTGTCTCTCTCTAGCATGTGCTGCTGTAAACTGCTATTTATGCTTATTAATCCTGACCTAACCCTAGACCAAATTAAGGGCCTTTGAATAAGCTTTCCAACAAGGTATCATAGGCCATAATTGGGCTTAAGATGAGTGAGTTAGGCCCATTTATGTGAAGGAACATCATGGACTGTGCACTGAACCCAGCCAGAGAACTCGGGACCCAATTTACCCTTGATTTTGGCATAATTTGACAATTCTTGTGAACATGAAATTGTAGGTCTCTTCCTTTTCTTTCTAGGGACGATAAGATCAACAAAATCCGATATCTGTAGCTCTAGTTATGCTCTGCCCAAGGCAAGAAGGTCAGGATGAGTGAAAAATTCGAAAATTAACAATGTCTAGTAATTAAGCCCAATTAAACCCAATAATACAAAAGCAAAAATAATGATTGAAGAAATTGTCTAATTTCCGTCTCTCTCTAGCTTGTGCGACTGTAAACTGCTATTTATGCTTATTAATCCTGACCTAACCCTAGGCAAAATTTAGGGCCTCTGAATAAGCTTTCCAACAATGTATCATATGCCTTAATTAGGCTTAAGATGAGTAAGTTTGGCCCATTTAAGTGAATGAACATCATGGACTGCGCACTGATCCGCGCCAGAGAACTCAGGACCCAATTTAGCCTTTATTTTCTCCTAATTTGACTATTCTTGCGAAACCTGAAATTGTAGGTTTCTTCCTTATCTTTCTAGGGATAGCAAGATCACCAAAATCCGATATCTGAAGCTCTACTTATGCTCTATGCAAGGCAACAAGGTCATGATGAGTGAAAAATCCGAAAATTAACAATGTTTAGCAATTAAGCCCAATAATGTAAAAGCAAATACAATATTTGTAAAAGTTGTCTAATTTCCATCTCTCTCTGGCTTGTGCGGCTGTAAACTGTTATTTATGCTTATTAATCCTAACCTAACCCAAGACCAAATTAAGGGCCTCTGAATAAGCATTCCAACAAGGTATCATATGCCTTAATTAGGCTTAAGATGAGTAAGTTAGGCCTATTTAAGTGAAGAAACATCATGGACTGCGTACTGATCCGCGCCAAAGAACTCGCGACCCAATTTGGCCGTGATTTTGGTCTAATTTGACAATTCTCGTGAAACCTGAAATTGTAGGTCTCTTCCTTATCTTTCTAGGGACAACAAGAAAATTCTAGTTATGCTCTGTGCAAGGCAACAAGGTCGGGATGAGTGATAAATCCGAAAATTAAGAATGTTTAGCAATTAAGCCCAATAATGTTAAAGCAAAAACAATGATTGTAAAAGTTGTCCAATTTCCGTCTCTCTCTGACTTGTTTGGTTGTAAACTGCTATTTATGCTTATTAATCCTGACCTAACACTAGACCAAATTAAGGGCCTCTGAATAATCTTTCCAACATGGTATCATATGCCTTAATTGGGCTTAATATGAGTAAGTTAGGCCCATTTAAGTGAAGGAACATCATGGACTGCACAATGATCCGCGCCAGAGAACTCGCGACCCAATTTAGCCTTGATTTTGGCCTAATTTGACAATTCTTGTGACAGCTGAAATTGTCGGTATCTTCCTTATCTTTCTAGGGACAACAAGATCACCAAAATCCGATATCTGTATCTCTAGTTATGATCTGCGTAAGGCAACAAGGTTAGGACGAGTGAAAAATCCGAAAATTAACAATATTTAGCAATTAAGCCTAATAATGTAAAAGCAACAAACAATGACTATAAAAGTTGTATAATTTCCGTCTCTCTCTGGTTTGTGCGGCTGTAAACTACTATTTATGCTTATTAATCCTGACCAAACCCTAGGCCAAATTATGGGACTCTGAATAAGCTTTCCAACAAGGTATCATATGCTTTAGTTGGGATTAAGATGAGTAAGTTAGGCCCATTTAAGTGAAGGAACATCATTGACTGCGCACTGATCCGTGCCAGAGAACTCGAGACCCAATTTAGCCTTGATTTTGGCCTAGTTGACAATTCTTGTGAACTGAAATTGTAGGTCTCTTCCTTATCATTCTAGTGATAGCAAGATCACCAAATTCCGATATCTGTAGCTTAAGTTATGCTTTGCGCAATGCAACAAGGTCAGGATGAGGGAAAAATCCGAAAATTAACAATGTTTAGCAATTAAGCCCAATTAAGCCCAATAAAGTAAAAGTAAAAATAATGATTGTAAAAGTTGTCTAATTTTCGTCTCTCTCTGGCTTGAGCGGCTGTAAACTGCTTTTTTTTCTTATTAATCCTGTCCTAACCCTTGACCAAATTAAGGGCCCCTAAATAAGCTTTCCAAAAAGGTATTATAAGCCATAATTGGGCTTAAGATGAGTAAGTTAGGTCCATTTAAGTGAAAGAATATCATGGACTGCGCACTGATCCACGCAAGAGAATTCGGGACCCAATTTAGCCTTGATTTTGGCCTAATTTGACAATTCTTGTGAAACTTGAAATTGTAGGTCTCTTCTAAATCTTTCTAGGGACAGCAAGAAAATTCTAGTTATGCTCTACGCAAGGCAACAAGGTCAGGATGAGTGAATAATCTGAAAATTAACGATGTTTTGCAAATAAGACCAATTAAGTCCAATAATGTAAAAACAAAAACAATGATTGTAAAAGTTATCTAATTTACGTCTCTCATAGGCTTGTTCAGTTGTAAACTACTATTTATTCTAATTAATCCTGACCCAACCCTACACCAAATTAAGGGCCTCTGAATAAGCTTTCCAACATGGCATCATATGCCTTAATTGGGCTTAAGATGAGTAAGTTAGGCCCATTTAAGTGAAGGAACATCATGGACTGCACACTGATCCGCGCCAGAGAACTGGGGACCCAATTTAGCCTTGATTTTGGCCTAATTTGACAATTCTTGTGAAACCTGAAATTGTAGGTCTCTTCGTTATCTTTGTAGGGACAGTAAGATCACCAAAATCCGATATCTGTAACTCTAGTTATGCTCTGCACAAGGCAACAATGTCAGGATGAGTGAAAAATCCAAAAATTAACAATGTTTAGCAATTAAGCCCAATAATGTAAAAGCAAAAAACAATGACAGTAAAAGTTGTATAATTTTCGTCTCTCTCGGGCTTGTGCGGCCGTAAATTGCTAGTTATGGTTATTAATCCTGACCTAACCCCAGACCAAATTACGGGCCTCTGAATAAGCTTTGCAACAAGGTATCAGATGCCTTAATTAGGCTTAAGATGAGTAAGTTACGCCCATTTAAGTGAAGGAACATCATGGACTGCATACTGATCCGCGTTAGAGAACTCGGGAACCAATTTTGCCTTGATTTGGGCCAATTTGACAATTCTTGTGAAACCTGAAATTGTAGGTCTCTTCCTTATCTTTCAAGGGATAGCAAGATCACCAAAATCCGATATCTGAAGCTCTACTTATGCTCTATGCAAGGCAACAAGGTCATGATGAGTGAAAAATCCGAAAATTAACAATGTTTAGCAATTAAGCACAATAATGTAAAAGCAAAAACAATATTTGTAAAAGTTGTCTAATTTCCGTCTCTCTCTGGCTTGTGCGGCTGTAAACTGTTATTTATGCTTATTAATCCTAACCTAACCCAAGACCAAATTAAGGGCCTCTGAATAAGCATTCCAACAAGGTATCATATGCCTTAATTGGGCTTAAGATGAGTAAGTTAGGCCTATTTAAGTGAAGAAACATCATGGACTGCGCACTGATCCGCGCCAAAGAACTCGCGACCCAATTTGGCCGTGCTTTTGGTCTAATTTGACAATTCTCGTGAAACCTGAAATTATAGGTCTCTTCCTTATCTTTCTAGGGACAACAAGAAAATTCTAGTTATGCTCTGTGCAAGGCAACAAGGTCGGGATGAGTGATAAATCCGAAAATTAAGAATGTTTAGCAATTAAGCCCAATAATGTAAAAGCAAAAACAATGATTGTAAAAGTTGTCCAATTTCCGTCTCTCTCTGGCTTATTTGGTTGTAAAGTGCTATTTATGCTTATTAATCTTGACCTAACACTAGACCAAATTAAGGGCCTCTGAATAATCTTTCCAACATGGTATCATATGCCATAATTGGGCTTAATATGAGTATGTTAGGCCCATTTAAGTGAAGGAACATCATGGAATGCACAATGATCCGCGCCAGAGAACTCGGGACCCAATTTAGCCTTGATTTTGGCCTAATTTGACAATTCTTGTGAAACCTGAAATTGTAGGTATCTTCCTTATCTTTCTAGGGACAACAAGATCACCAAAATCCGATATCTGTATCTCTAGTTATGATCTGCGCAAGGCAACAAGGTTAGGACGAGTGAAAAATCAGAAAATTAACAATATTTAGCAATTAAGCCTAATAATGTAAAAGCAACAAACAATGACTATAAAAGTTGTATAATTTCCGTCTCTCTCTGGTTTGTGCGGCTGTAAACTGCTATTTATGCTTATTAATCCTGACCAAACCCTAGGCCAAATTATGGGACTCTGAATAAGCTTTCCAACAAGGTATCATATGCTTTAGTTGGGATTAAGATGAGTAAGTTAGGCCCATTTAAGTGAAGGAACATCATTGACTGCGCACTGATCGGTGCCAGAGAACTCGAGACCCAATTTAGTCTTGATTTTGGCCTAGTTGACAATTCTTGTGAACTGAAATTGTAGGTCTCTTCCTTATCATTCTAGTGATAGCAAGATCACCAAATTCCGATATCTGTAGCTTAAGTTATGCTTTGCGCAATGCAACAAGGTCAGGATGAGGGAAAAATCCGAAAATTAACAATGTTTAGCAATTAAGCCCAATTAAGCCCAATAAAGTAAAAGCAAAAATAATGATTGTAAAACTTGTCTAATTTTCGTCTCTCTTTGGCTTGAGCGGCTGTAAACTGCTATTTTTGCTTATTAATCCTGACCTAACCCTTGACCAAATTAAGGGCCTCTGAATAAGCTTTCCAAAAAGGTATTATAAGCCATAATCGGGCTTAAGATGAGTAAGTTAGGTCCATTTAAGTGAAGGAATATCATGGACTGCGCACTGATCCACGCCAGAGAATTCGGGACCCAATTTAGCCTTGATTTTGGCCTAATTTGACAATTCTTGTGAAACTTGAAATTGTAGGTCTCTTCTAAATCTTTCTAGGGACAGCAAGAAAATTCTAGTTATGCTCTGTGCAAGGCAACAAGGTCAGGATGAGTGAATAATCCGAAAATTAACAATGTTTTGCAAATAAGACCAATTAAGTCCAATAATGTAAAAACAAAAACAATGATTGTAAAAGTTGTCTAATTTACGTCTCTCATAGGCTTGTTCAGTTGTAAACTACTATTTATTCTAATTAATCCTGACCCAACCCTACACCAAATTAAGGGCCTCTGAATAAGCTTTCCAACATGGCATCATATGCCTTAATTGGGCTTAAGATGAGTAAGTTAGGCCCATTTAAGTGAAGGAACATCATGGACTGCACACTGATCCGCGCCAGAGAACTGGGGACCCAATTTAGCCTTGATTTTGGCCTAATTTGACAATTCTTGTGAAGCCTGAAATTGTAGGTCTCTTCCTTATCTTTGTAGGGACAACAAGATCACCAAAATCCGATATCTGTAACTCTAGTTATGCTTTGCGCAAGGCAACAATGTCTGGATGAGTGAAAAAATCCAAAAATTAACAATGTTTAGCAATTAAGCCCAATAATGTAAAAGCAAAAAACAATGACAGTAAAAGTTGTATAATTTTCGTCTCTCTCAGGCTTGTGCGGCCGTAAATTGCTAGTTATGGTTATTAATCCTGACCTAACCCTAGACCAAATTACGGGCCTCTGAATAAGCTTTGCAACAAGGTATCATATGCCTTAATTAGGCTTAAGATGAGTAAGTTACGCCCATTTAAGTGAAGGAACATCATGGACTGCATACTGATCCGCGTTAGAGAACTCGGGACCCAATTTTGCCTTGATTTGGGCCAATTTGACAATTCTTGTGAAACCTGAAATTGTAGGTCTCTTCCTTATCTTTCAAGGGATAGCAAGATCACCAAAATCCGATATCTGAAGCTCTACATATGCTCTATGCAAGGCAACAAGGTCATGATGAGTGAAAAATCCGAAAATTAACAATGTTTAGCAATTAAGCCCAATAATGTAAAAGCAAAAACAATATTTGTAAAAGTTGTCTAATTTCCGTCTCTCTCTGGCTTGTGCGGCTGTAAACTATTATTTATGCTTATAAATCCTAACCTAACCCAAGACCAAATTAAGGGCCTCTGAATAAGCATTCCAACAAGGTATCATATGCCTTAATTGGGCTTAAGATGAGTAAGTTAGGCCTATTTAAGTGAAGAAACATCATGGACTGCGCACTGATCCGCGCCAAAGAACTCGCGACCCAATTTGGCCGTGATTTTGGTCTAATTTGACAATTCTCGTGAAACCTGAAATTATAGGTCTCTTCCTTATCTTTCTAGGGACAACAAGAAAATTCTAGTTATGCTCTGTGCAAGGCAACAAGGTCGGGATGAGTGATAAATCCAAAAATTAAGAATGTTTAGCAATTAAGCCCAAAAATGTAAAAGGAAAAACAATGATTGTAAAAGTTGTCCAATTTCCGTCACTCTCTGGCTTATTTGGTTGTAAACTGCTATTTATGCTTATTAATCTTGACCTAACACTAGACCAAATTAAGGGCCTCTGAATAATCTTTCCAACATGGTATCATATGCCTTAATTGGGCTTAATATGAGTAAGTTAGGCCCATTTAAGTGAAGGAACATCATGGACTGCACAATGATCCGCGCCAGAGAACTCGGGACCCAATTTAGCCTTGATTTTGGCCTAATTTGACAATTCTTGTGAAACCTGAAATTGTAGGTATCTTCCTTATCTTTCTAGCGACAACAAGATCACAAAAATCCGATATCTGTATCTCTAGTTATGATCTGCGCAAGGCAACAAGGTTAGGACGAGTGAAAAACCCGAAAATTAACAATATTTAGCAATTAAGCCTAATAATGTAAAAGCAACAAACAATGACTATAAAAGTTGTCTAATTTCCGTCTCTCTCTGGTTTCTGCGGCTGTAAACTGCTATTTATTCTTATTAATCCTGACCAAACCCTAGACCAAATTATGGGACTCTGAATAAGCTTTCTAACAAGGTATCATAAGCTTTAGTTGGGATTAAGATGAGTAAGTTAGGCCCATTTAAGTGAAGGAACATCATGGACTGCGCACTGATCCGTGCCAGAGAACTCGAGACCCAATTTAGCCTTGATTTTGGCCTAGTTGACAATTCTTGTGAACTGAAATTGTAGGTCTCTTCCTTATCATTCTAGTGACAGCAAGATCACCAAATTTCGATATCTGTAGCTCAAGTTATGCTTTGCGCAATGCAACAAGGTCAGGATGAGGGAAAAATCCGAAAATTAACAATGTTTAGCAATTAAGCCCAATAAAGTAAAAGCAAAAATAATGTTATAAAAGTTGTCTAATTTTTGTCTCTCTCTGGCTTGAGCGGCTGTAAACTGCTATTTTTGCTTATTAATCCTGACCTAACCCTTGACCAAATTAAGGGCCTCTGAATAAGCTTTCCAAAAAGGTATTATAAGCCACAATTGGGCTTAAGATGAGTAAGTTAGGTCCATTTAAGTGACGGAATATCATGGACTGCGCACTGATCCACGCCAGATAATTCGGGACCCAATTTATCCTTGATTTTGGCCTAATTTGACAATTCTTGTGAAACTTGAAATTGTAGGTCTCTTCTAAATCTTTCTATGGACAGCAAGAAAATTCTAGTTTTGCTCTACGCAAGGCAACAAGGTCAGGATGATTGAATAATCCGAAAATTAACAATGTTTTGCAAATAAGACCAATTAAGTCCAATAATGTAAAAACAAAAACAATGATTGTAAAAGTTGTCTAATTTACGTCTCTCATAGGCTTGTTCAGTTGTAAACTACTATTTATTTAAATTAATCCTGACCCAACCCTACACCAAATTAAGGGCCTCTGAATAAGCATTCCAACATGGCATCATATGCCTTCATTGGGCTTAAGATGAGTAAGTTAGGCCCATTTAAGTGAAGGAACATCATGGACTGCACACTGATCCACGCCAGAGAACTGGGGACCCAATTTAGCCTTGAGTTTGGCCTAATTTGACAATTCTTGTGAAACCTGAAATTGTAGGTCTCTTCCTTATCTTTGTAGGGACAGCAAGATCACTAAAATCCGATATCTGTAACTCTAGTTATGCTCTGCGCAAGGCAACAATGTCAGGATGAGTGAAAAATCCAAAACTTAACAATGTTTAGCAATTAAGCCCAATAATGTAAAAGCAAAAAACAATGACAGTAAAAGTTGTATAATTTTCGTCTCTCTCGGGCTTGTGCGGCCGTAAACTGCTAGTTATGCTTATTAATCCTGACCTAACCCTAGACCAAATTACGGGCCTCTGAATAAGCTTTGCAACAAGGTATCATATGCCTTAATTAGGCTTAAGATGAGTAAGTTACGCCCATTTAAGTGAAGGAACATCATGTACTGCATACTGATCCGCGTTAGAGAACTCGGGACCCAATTTTGCTTTGATTTGGGCCAATTTGACAATTCTGGTGAAACCTGAAATTGTAGGTCTCATCCTTATCTTTCTAGGGATAGCAAGATCACCAAAATCCGATATCTGAAACTCTAATTATGCTCTATGCAAGGCAACAAGGTCATGATGTGTGAAAAATCCGAAAATTAACAATGTTTAGCAATTAAGCCCAATAATGTAAAAGCAAAAACAATATTTGTAAAAGTTGTCTAATTTCCATCTCTCTGTGGCTTGTACGGCTGTAAACTGTTATTTATGCTTATTAATCCTAACCTAACCCAAGACCAAATTAAGGGCCTCTGAATAAGCATTCCAACAAGGTATCATATGCCTTAATTGGGCTTAAGATGAGTAAGTTAGGCCTATTTAAGTGAAGAAACATCATGGACTGCGCACTGATCCGCGCCAAAGAACTCGGGACCCAATTTGGCCGTGATTTTGGTCTAATTTGACAATTCTCGTGAAACCTGAAATTGTAGGTCTCTTCCTTATCTTTCTAGGGACAACCAGAAAATTCTAGTTATGCTCTGTGCAAGGCAACAAGGTCGGGATGAGTGATAAATCCGAAAATCAAGAAAGTTTAGCAATTAAGCCCAATAATGTAAAAGCAAAAACAATGATTGTAAAAGTTGTCCAATTTCCGTCTCTCTCTGGCTTGTTTGGTTGTAAACTGCTATTCATGCTTATTAATCCTGACCTAACACTAGAACAAATTAAGGGCCTCTGAATAATCTTTCCAACATGGTATCATATGCCATAATTGGGCTTAATATGAGTAAGTTAGGCCCATTTAAGTGAAGGAACATCATGGACTGCACAATGATCCGCGCCAAAGAACTCAGGAGCCAATTTAGCCTTGATTTTGGCCTAATTTGACAATTCTTGTGAAACCTGAAATTGTAGGTATCTTCCTTATCTTTCTGGGGACAACAAGATCACCAAAATCCGATATCTGTATCTCTAGTTATGATCTGCGCAAGGCAACAAGGTTAGGACGAGTGAAAAATCCGAAAATTAACAATATTTAGCAATTAAGCCTAATAATGTAAAAGCAACAAACAATGACTATAAAAGTAGTATAATTTCCGTCTCTCTCTGGTTTGTGCGGCTGTAAACTGCTATTTATGCTTATTAATCCTGACCAAACCCTAGACCAAATTATGGGACTCTGAATAAGCTTTCCAACAAGGTGTCATATGCTTTAGTTGGGATTAAGATGAGTAAGTTAGGCCCATTTAAGTGAAGGAACATCATGGACTGCGCACTGATCCGTGCCAGAGAACCCGAGACCCAATTTAGCCTTGATTTTGGCCTAGTTGACAATTCTTGTGAACTGAAATTGCAGGTCTCTTCCTTATCATTCTAGTGATAGCAAGATCACCAAATTCCGATATCTGTAGCTCAAGTTATGCTTTGCGCAATGCAACAAGGTCAGGATGAGGGAAAAATCCGAAAATTAACAATGTTTAGCAATTAAGCCCAATTAAGCCCAATAAAGTAAAAGCAAAAATAATGATTGTAAAAGTTGTCTAATTTCCGTCTCTCTCTGGCTTGAACGGCTGTAAACTGCTATTTTTGCTTATTAATCCTGACCTAACCCTTGACCAAATTAAGGGCCTCTGAATAAGCTTTCCAAAAAGGTATTATATGCCATAATTGGGCTTAAGATGAGTAAGTTAGGACCATTTAAGTGAAGGAATATCATGGACTGCGCACTGATCCACGCCAGAGAATTCGGGAACCAATTTAGCCTTGATTTTGGCCTAATTTGACAATTCTTGTGAAACTTGAAATTGTAGGTCTCCTCTAAATCTTTCTATGGACAGCAAGAAAATTCTAGTTATGCTCTGCGCAAGGCAACAAGGTCAGGATGAGTGAATAATCCAAAAATTAACAATGTTTTGCAAATAAGACCAATTAAGTCCAATAATGTAAAAACAAAAACAATGATTGTAAAAGTTATCTAATTTACATCTCTCATAGGCTTGTTCAGTTGTAAACTACTATTTATTCCAATTAATCCTGACCCAAACCTACACCAAATTAAGGGCCTCTGAATAAGCTTTCCAACATGGCATCATATGCCTTCTTTGGGCTTAAGATGAGTAAGTTAGGCCCATTTAAGTGAAGGAACATCATGGACTGCACACTGATCCGCGCCAGAGAACTAGGGACCCAATTTAGCCTTGATTTTGGCCTAATTTGACAATTCTTATGAAACCTGAAATTGTAGGTCTCTTCCTTATCTTTCTAGGGACTGCAAGATCACTAAAATCCGATATCTGTAACTCTAGTTATGCTCTGCGCAAGGCAACAATGTCAGGATGAGTGAAAAATCCAAAAATTAACACTGTTTAGTAATTAAGCCCAATAATGTAAAAGCAAAAAACAATGACAGTAAAAGTTGTATAATTTTCGTCTCTCTCGGGCTTGTGCGGCCGTAAACAGCTAGTTATGCTTATTAATCCTAACCTAACCCTAGACCAAATTACGGGCCTCTGAATAAGCTTTGCAACAAGGTATCATATGCCTTAATTAGGCTTAAGATGAGTAAGTTATGCCCATTTAAGTGAAGCAACATCATGGACTGCGTACTGATCCGCGTTAGAGAACTCGGGACCCAATTTTGCCTTGATTTGGGCCAATTTGACAATTCTTATGAAACCTGAAATTGTAGGTCTCTTCCTTATCTTCCTAGGGATAGTAAGATCACCAAAATCCGATATCTGAAGCTCTAGTTATGCTCTATGCAAGGGAACAAGGTCATGATGAGTGAAAAATCCGAAAATTAACAATGTTTAGCAATTAAGCCCAATAATGTAAAAGCAAAAACAATATTTGTAAAAGTTGTCTAATTTCCGTCTCTCTCTGGCTTGTGCGGCTGTAAACTGTTATTTATGCTTATTAATCCTAACCTAACCCAAGACCAAATTAAGGGCCTCTGAATAAGCATTCCAACAAGGTATCATATGCCTTAATTGGGCTTAAGATGAGTAATTTAGGCCTATTTAAGTGAAGAAACATCATGGACTGCGCACTGATCCGCGCCAAAGAACTCGGGACCAAATTTGGCCGTGATTTTGGTCTAATTTGACAATTCTCGTGAAACCTGAAATTGTAGGTCTCTTCCTTATCTTTCTAGGGACAACAAGAAAATTCTAGTTATGCTCTGTGCAAGGCAACAAGGTCGGGATGAGTGATAAATCCGAAAATCAAGAATGTTTAGCAATTAAGCCCAATAATGTAAAAGCAAAAACAATGATTGTAAAAGTTGTCCAATTTCCGTCTCTCTCTGGCTTGTTTGGTTGTAAACTACTATTTATGCTTATTAATCCTGACCTAACACTAGACCAAATTAAGGGCCTCTGAATAATCTTTCCAACATGGTATCATATGCCTTAATTGGGCTTAATATGAGTAAGTTAGGCCCATTTAAGTGAAGGAACATCATGGACTGCACAATGATCCGCGCCAGAGAACTCGGGACCCAATTTAGCCTTGATTTTGGCCTAATTTGACAATTCTTGTGAAACCTGAAATTGTAGGTATCTTCCTTATCTTTCTGGGGACAACAAGATCACCAAAATCCGATATCTGTATCTCTAGTTATGATCTGCGCAAGGCAACAAGGTTAGGACGAGTGAAAAATCCGAAAATTAACAATATTTAGCAATTAAGCCTAATAATGTAAAAGCAACAAACAATGACTATAAAAGTTGTATAATTTCCGTCCCTCTCTTGTTTGTGCGGCTGTAAACTGCTATTTATGCTTATTAATCCTGACCAAACCCTAGACCAAATTATGGGACTCTGAATAAGCTTTCCAACAAGGTATCATATGCTTTAGTTGGGATTAAGATGACTAAGTTAGGCCCATTTAAGTGAAGGAACATCAAGGACTGTGCACTGATCCGTGCCAGAGAACTCGAGACCCAATTTAGCCTTGATTTTGGCCTAGTTGACAATTCTTGTGAACTGAAATTGTAGGTCTCTTCCTTATCATTCTAGTGACAGCAAGATCACCAAATTCCGATATCTGTAGCTCAAGTTATGCTTTGCGCAATGCAACAAGGTCAGGATGAGGGAAAAATCCGAAAATTAACAATGTTTAGCAATTAAGGCCAATTAAGCCCAATAAAGTAAAAGCAAAAATAATGATTGTAAAAGTTGTCAAATTTCCGTCTCTCTCTGGCTTGAACGGTTGTAAACTGCTATTTTTGCTTATTAATCCAGACCTAACCCTTGACCAAATTAAGGGCCTCTGAATAAGCTTTCCAAAAAGGTATTATAAGCCATAATTGGGCTTAAGATGAGTAAGTTAGGTCCATTTAAGTGAAGGAATATCATGGACTGCGCACTGATCCACGCCAGAGAATTCGGGACCCAATTTAGCCTTGATTTTAGCCTAATTTGACAATTCTTGTGAAACTCGAAATTGTAGGTCTCTTCTAAATCATTCTATGGACAGCAAGAAAATTCTAGTTATGCTCTGTGCAAGGCAACAAGGTCAGGATGAGTGAATAATCCGAAAATTAACAATGTTTTGCAAATAAGACCAATTAAGTCCAATAATGTAAAAACAAAAACAATGATTGTAAAAGTTGTCTAATTTACGTCTCTCATAGGCTTGTTCAGTTGTAAACTACTATTTATTCTAATTAATCCTGACCCAACCCTACACCAAATTAAGGGCCTCTGAATAAGCTTTCCAACATGGCATCATATGCCTTAATTGGGCTTAAGATGAGTAAGTTAGGTCCATTTAAGTGAAGGAACATCATGGACTGCACACTGATCCGCGCCAGAGAACTGGGGACCCAATTTAGCCTTGATTTTGGCCTAATTTGACAGTTCTTGTGAAACCTGAAATTGTAGGTCTCTTCCTTATCTTTCTAGGGACAGCAAGATCACCAAAATCCGATATCTGTAACTCTAGTTATGCTCTGCGCAAGGCAACAATGTCAGGATGAGTGAAAAATCCAAAAATTAACAATGTTTAGCAATTAAGCCCAATAATGTAAATGCAAAAAACAATGACAGTAAAAGTTGTATAATTTTCGTCTCTCTCAGGCTTGTGCGGCCGTAAACTACTAGTTATGCTTATTAATCCTGACCTAACCCTAGACCAAATTACGGGCCTCTGAATAAGCTTTGCAACAAGGTATCATATGCCTTAATTAGGCTTAAGATGAGTAAGTTACGCCAATTTAAGTGAAGGAACATCATGGACTGCGTACTGATCCGCGTTAGAGAACTCGGGACCCAATTTAGCCTTGATTTGGGCCAATTTGACAATTCTTGTGAAAACTGAAATTGTAGGTCTCTTCCTTATCTTTTTAGGGACAACAAGATCCCCAAAATCAGATATCTGTAGCTCTATTTATGCTCTGCTTAAGGGAACAAGGTCGGGATTAGTGAAAAATCCGAAAATTAACAATGTCTAGCAATTAAGCCCAATTCAGCCAAATAATGTAAAAGCAAAAACAATGATTATAAAAGTTGTCTAATTTTCGTCTCTCTCTGGCTTGTGCGGCTGTAAACCTCTACTTATGCTTATTAATCCTGACCTAACCCTAGACCAAATTAAGGGCCTCTGAATAAGCATTCCAACAAGGTATCATATGCCTTAATTGGGCTTAAGATGAGTAAGTTAGGCCCATTTAAGTGAAGGAACATCTTGGACTGTGCACTGATCCGCGCCAGAGAACTCGGGACCCAATTTAGCCTCTATTTTGGCCTCATTTGACAATTCATGTGAAACCGGAAATTGTAGGTCTCTTGCTTATCTTTATAGAGACAGCAAGATCACCAAAATCCGATATTTGTAGCTCTAGTTATACTCTGCATAAGGCAACAAGGTCAGGATGAGTGAAATATCAGAAAATTAACAATGTTTAGCAATTAAGCCCAAATAAGCCCAATAATGTAAAAGCAAATCAAGGATTGTAAAAGTTGTCAAATTTTCGTTTCTCTCTGGCTTGTGCGGCTGTAAACTGCTATTTATGCTTATTAATCCTAACCTAACCCTAGACCAAATTAAGGGACTCTGAATAAGCTTTCCAACAAGGTATCGTTTGCCTTAATTGGGCTTAAGATGAGTAAGTTATGCCCATTTAAGTGAAGGAACATCGTGGACTGCACACTAAACCGTGCGAGAGAACTCGGGACCCAATTTGGCCTTGATTTTGGCCTAATTTAACAATTCTTGTGAAAGCTGATATTGTAGGTCTCTTCCTTATCTTTCTAGGGACAACAAGATCGCCAAAATCCGATATCTGTAGCTCTAGTTATGTTCTGTGCAAGGCAACAAGGTCAGGATGAGTGAAAAATCCGAAAATTAAAAATGTTTAGCAATTAAGCCCAATTAAGCCCAATAATGTAAAAGCAAAAACAATGATTGTAAAAGTTGTCTAATTTCTATCTCTCTCTGGCTTGTGCGGCTGTACACTTCTATTTGTGCTTACTAATCCTGACCTAACCCTAGACCAAATTAAGGTCCTCTGACTAAGCTTTCCAACAAGGTATCATATGCCTTAATTGGGCTTAACATGAGAAAGTTAGGGCCATTTCAGAAAAGGAACATCATGGACTGCGCACTGATCCGCACCAGAGAACTCGGGACCCAATTTAGCCTATATTTTGGCAACATTTGACAATTCTTATGAACCCTGAAATTGTAGGTCTCTTCCTTATCTTTCTAGGGTCAACAAGATCACCAAAATCTGGTATGTGTAGCTCTAGTTATGCTCTCCGCAAGGCAACAAGGTCAGGATGAGTGAAAAATCCGAAAATTAACAATTTTTAGCAATTAAGCCCAATAATGTAAAAGCAATAACAATGATTGCAAATGTTGTCTAATTTACGACTCTCTCTGGCTTGTGCGGCTGTAAACTGCCATTTGTGCTTATTAATCCTGACCTAACCCTTGACCAAATTAAGGGCCTCTAAATAAGCTTTCCAACAAGGCATCATATGGCTTCGTTGGTCTTAAGATGAGTAAGTTAGACCCATTTAAGTGAAGGAAATCATGGAGTTCGTACAGATCCGTGCCAGAGAACTCGGGACCCAATTTAGCCTTGATTTGGGACTAATTTGACAATTCTTGTGAAACCTGAAATTGTAGGTCTCTTCCTTATCTTTCTAGGGACAGCTAGATCACCAAAATCTGATATTTGTAGCTCTAGTTATGCACTGTGCAAGGCAACAAGGTCACGATGAGTGAAAAATCTGAAAATTAAAAATGTTTAGTAATTAAGTCCAATTAAGCCCAATAATGTAAAACAAAAATAATGATTGTAAAAGTTGTCTAATTTCAGTCTCTCTCTGGCTTTTGCGACTGTAAATTGCTATTTATTCTTATTAATCCTGACCTAACCCTAGACCAAATTAGGGGCCTTTGAATAAGCTTTCCAACAAGGTATCATATGCCTTAATTGGGCTTAAGATGAGTAAGCTAGGCCCATTTTAGTGATGGAACATCATGGACTGCGCACTGATCCCTGCCAGAGAACTCGGGACCCAATTTAACCTTGATTTTGACCTAATTTAACAATTCTTCCTTATCTTTCTAGGGACAGCAAGATAACCAAAATCCGATATTTGTAGCTCTAGTTATGCTATGCGCAAGGCAACAAGGTCAGGATGAGTGAAAAATCCAAAAATCAACAATGTTTAGTAATTAAGCCCAATTAAGCCCAGTAATGTAAAAGCAAAAACAATGATTGTAAAAGTTGTCTAATTTCCGTCTCTCTTTGTCTTGTACGGCTTTAAACTGCTATTTATGCTTATTAATCCTGATCTAACCCTAGACCAAATTAAGGGCATCTGAATAAGCATTCTAACAAGGTATCATATGCCTTAATTGGGCTTAAGATGAGTAAGTTAGGCCCATTTAAGTGAAGGAACATCATGGACTGCACACTGATCCATGCCAAAGAACTCGGGATCCAATTTAGCATTGATTTTGCCTAATTTGACAATTCTTTAGACACCCGAAATTGTTGTTCTCTTCCTTATCTTTCTAGGGACAGCAAGATCACCAAAATCCGATATCTGTAGCTCTAGTTATGCTCTGCGAAAGGCAACAAGGTCAGGATGATTGAAAAATCTGAAAATTACAATCTTTAGCAATTAAGCCCAATTAAGCCCAATAATGTAAAAGCAAAAACAATGATTGTAAAAGTTGTCTAATTTCATTCTCTCTTTGGCTTGTGCGGCTATAAACTACTATTTAAGCTTTTTAATCCTGACCTAACCTTAGACCAAATTAAGGACCCCTGAATAAGCTTTCCAACAAGGTATCATATGCATTTTCTAATCCTGACCTAACCCTTGACCAAATTAAAGGCCTCTGAATAAACTTTCGACCAAGGTAACATATGCCTTAATTGGGCTTAAGATGAGTAAGTTAGGCTCATTTAAGTGAAGGAACATCATGGACCGCGTACTGATCCGCGCCAGAGAACTCGGGACCGAATTTAGCCTTGATTTTGGCCTAATTTGACAATTATTGCGAAAACTGAAATTGTAGGTCTCTTCCTTATCTTTCTAGGGACAGCAAGATCACCGAAATCTGATATATGTAGCTCTAGTTATGCTCTGCGCAAGGCATTAAAGTCAGGATGAGTGAAAAATCCGAAAATTGACAATGTTCCGCAATTAAGCCCAATAATGTAAAAGCAAAAAACAATGATTGTAAAAGTTGTCTAATTTCCGTCTCTCTCAGGCCTGTGCGGCTGTAACTGCTATTTATGCTTATTAATCCTGAGCTAACCCTAGATCAACAAATTAAGGGACTCTGAATAAGCTATCCAACAAGGTATCAAATGCTTTAATTGGGCTTAAGATGAGTAAGTTAGGCCCATTTAAGCGAAGGAACATGATGAACTGCGCACTGATCCGCGCCAGAGATCTCGGGACCCAATTTAGCCTTGATTTTGGCCTAATTTGACAATTCTTGTGAAACATGACATTGTAGGTCTCTTCCTTATCTTTCTAGCGAAATCAAGATCACCAAAATCCGATATCTATAGCTATAGTTATGCTCCGTGCAAGGCAACAAGATTAGGATGAGTGAAAAACCCGAAAATTAACAATGTTTAGCAATTAAGCCCAATTAAGCCCAATAATGTAAAAACAAAAACAATGATTGTAAAAGTTATCTAATTTCCGTGTCTCTGTGGCTTGTGCGGCTGTAAAGTGGTATTTATGCTTATTAATCCTGACCTAACACTAGACCAAATTAAGGGCCCTTGAATAAGCTTTCCAAAAAGGTACCATATGCCTTAATTGGGCTTAAGATGAGTAAGTTAGGCACATTTAGGTGAAGGAACATCATGGACTGCGCACTGATCCGCGCTATAGAATTCGGGACCCAATTTAGCCTTGATTTTGGCCTAATTTGACAATTCTTGTGAAACCTGAAATTGTATGGCTCTTCCTTATCTTTCAAGGGACAACAAGATCACCAAAATCCGATATCTATAGCTCTAGTTATGCTATGTGCAAGGCAACAATGTCAGGATGAGTGAAAAATCTAAAAAATAACAATGTTTAGCAATTAAGCCCAATAATGTAAAAGCAAAAACAATGATTGTAAAAGTTGTCTAATTTCCGTCTCTCTCTGGCTTGTTCACTTGTATACAGTTCTTTATGCTTATTAATCGTGCCCAAACCCTAGACCAAATTAAGGGCCTCTGAATAAGCTTTCCAACAAGGTATCATATGCCTTAATTGGGTTTAAGATGAGTAAGTTAGGCCCATTTAAGTGTAGGAACGTCATGGATTGCGCACGGGTTCGTGCTAGAGAACTGGGGAGCCAATTTCGCCTTATTTTGGCCTAATTTGACAATTCTTGTGAAACCTAAAATTGTAGGTCTCTTCCTTATCTTTCTAGGGACAACAAGATCACCAAAAACCGATATCTGTAGCTCTTGTTATGCTCTGTGCAAGGCAACAAGGTCAGGATGAGTGAAAAATCCGAAAATTAACAATATTTAGCAATTAAGCCCAATAATGTAAAAGCAAAAACAATGATTGTAAAAGTTGTCTAATTTTCATCTCTCTCCGGCTTGTCCGGCTGTAAACTGCTATTTAAGCTTATCAATCCTGACCCAACCCTAGACCAAATTAAGGGCCTCTGAAAAAGATTTCCAACAAGGCATCATATGCCTTAATTGGGCTTAAGATGAGTAAGTTAGGCCCATTTAAGTGAAGGAACATCATGGACTGCGCACTGATCCGCCCCAGAGAACTCGGGACACAATTTAGCCTTCATTTCGGCCTAATTTTACAATTATTGTGACACCTGAAATTGTAGGTCTCTTCCTTATCTTTCTAGGGATAACAAGATCACCAAAATCCGATATCTGTAGCTCTAGTTATGCTCTGCGCAAGGCACCAAGGTCTGGATGATTGAAAATTCGAAAATTAACATTGTTTGGCAATTAAGCCCAATTAAGCCCAATAATGTAAAAGCAAAAACAAAGATTGTAAAAGTTGTCTATTTTCCGTCTCTCTCTGGCTTGTGCTGCTGTAAACTGCTATTTATGTTTATTAATCCTAATCTAACCCTAGAAAAATTAAGGGCCTCTGAATAAGCTTTCCAACAAGGTATCATATGCCTTAATTGGGCTTAAGATGAGTAAGTTAGTCCCATTTAAGTGAAGGAACATCATGGATTGCGCACTGATCCGCGCCAGAGAACTCGGGACCCAATTTAGCTTTGATTTTGGCCTAATTTGACAATTCTTGTGACACCTGAAATTGTAGGTCTCTTCCTTATCTTTCTGGAGACAGGAAGATCACCAAAATCCGATATCTGTAGCTCTAGTTATGCTCTGCGCAAGGCAATAAGGTCAGGATGAGTGAAAAATCCGAAAATTAACAATGTTTCGCAATTAAGCCCAATAATGTAAAAGTAAAAACAATGATTGTAAATGAGTGAGTTAGGTCCATTTAAGTGAGTGAGTTAGGTCCAAATTAAGGGCCTCTGAATAAGATTTCCAACAAGGTATCATATGGTTTAGTTGGGCTTAAGATGACTGAGTTAGGTCCATTTAAGTGAAGGAACATCATGGACTGCGCACCGATCCGCGTCAGAGAACTAGGGACCCAATTAGCCTTGATTTTGGCCTAATTTGACAATTCTTGTGAAATCTGAAATTGAAGGTCTCATTCTTATCTTTCTAGGGACAGCAAGATCACCAAAATCCGATATATGTGGCTCTAGTTATGCTCTGTGCAAGGCAACAAGGTCAGGATGAGTGAAAAATCCTAAAATTGACAATGTTTAGCAATTAAGTCCAATTAAGCCCAATAATGTAAAATAAAAAACAATGACTGTAAAAGTTGTCTAATTTTCGTCTCTCTCTGGTTTGTGCAGCTGTAAACTACTATTTATGCTTATTAATCCTAACCTAACCCTAGACTATATTAAGGGCCTATGATTAAGCTTTCCAATAAGGTATCATATGCCTTAATTGGGCTTCAGATGCGTTAGTTAGGCCCATTTAAGTGAAGGAACATCATGGACTGTGCACTGATCCGCACCAGAGAACTCGGGAATCAATTTAGCCTTGATTTTGGCCTAATTTGAATATTCTTTTGAAATCTGAAATTGTAGGTCTCTTCCTTATCTTTCTAGGGTCATCAAGATCACCAAAATCCGATATCTGTAGCTCTAGTTATGCTCTGCGCAAGGCAACACGGTCAGGATGAGTGAAAAATCTGAAAACTAACAAAGTTTAGCAATTAAGCCCAAAAATGCCAAATAATGTAAAAGCAAAAACAATGATTGTAAAAGTTGTCTAATTTGGGTTTCTCTGTCTTGTACGGCTGAAAACTTTTATTTATGCTTATTAATCCTTACTTAACCCTTGACCAAATTAAGGGTCTCTGAATATACTTTCCAACATGGTATCATATGCCTTAATTGGGCTTAAGATGAGTAAGTTAGGCCTATTTAAGTGAAGGAACATTAATGACTGCACACTGATCCTTGCTAGAGAACTCGGGACCCAATTTAGCCTTGACTTAGGCCTAATTTGACAATTCTTGTGACAGCTGAAATTGTAGGTCTCTTCCTTATCTTTCTAGAGACAGCAAGATCACCAAAATCTGATATCTGTAGCTCTAGTTATGCTCTGCGCAAGGCAATATGGTCTGGATGAGTAAAAAATCCGAAAATTAACAATGTTTCGCAATTAAGCCCAATAATGTTAAAGTAAAACCAATGATTGTAAAAGTTGTCTAATTTATGTCTCTCTCTGGCTTGTGTGGCTGTAAACTGCTATTTATGCTTATTAATCCTGACCTAACCCTAGACCAAATTAAGGGACTCTGAATAAGCTTTCCAACAAGGCATCATATGCTTTAATTGGGCTTAAGATCAGTAAGTTAGGCCCATTTAAGTGAAGGAACATTATAGACTGCACACTGATCCGTGCCAGAGAACTCGGGACTTAGCCTTGATTTTGGTCTAATTTGACAATTATTGTGACACCTGCAATTATAGGTCTCTTCCTTATCTTTCTAATTATAGCAAGATCACCAAAATTCAATATCTGTAGCTCTAGTTATGATATGTGCAAGGCAACAAGGTTAGGAAGATTGAAAAATCCGAAAATTAAAAATGTTTGGTAATTAAGCCCAATTAAGCCCAATAATTTAAAAGAACAAACAATGATTGTAAAAGTTGTCTAATTTTTGTCTCTCTCTGGTTTGTGCAGCTGTAAATTGTTATTTATGCTTATTAATCTTGACCTAACCCAAGACAAAATTAAGGGCCCCAGAATAAGCTTTCCAACAAGGTATCATATGCCTTAATTGGGCTTAAGATGAGTAAGTTTGGCCTATTTAAGTGAAGGAACATCATGGACTGCGCACTGATCCGTGCCAGAGAACTCGGGACCCAATTTAGCCTTGATTTTGGCCTAAATTGACAATTCTTGAGAAACCTGAAATCGTAGGTCTCTTCCTTATCTTTCTAGGGACAGCAAGATCACCAAAATCCAATATTTGTTGCTCTAGTTATGCTCTGCGCAAGGCAACAAGGTCAGGAAGAATGAAAAATTCTAAAATTAACAATGTTTAGCAATTAAGCCCAATTAAGCCCAATAATGTAAAATAAAAAACAATAATTGTAAAAGTTATCTAATTTCCGTCTCTCTCTGGTTTGTGCGGCTATAAATTGCTATTTATGCTTATTAATCCTGACCTAACCGTAGACCAAATTAAGTGCCTCTGAATAAGCTTTCCAACAAGGTATCATATGCCTTAATTGGGCTTAAGATGAGTTAGTTAGGCACATTTAAGTGAAGGAACATCATGGACTGCGCACTGATCCGCGCAAGAGAACTCAGAAAACAATTTAGCCTTGATTTTGGCCTAAAGTGACAATTCTTGTGAAACCTGAAATTGTAGGTCTCCTGCTTATCTTTCTAGGGACAGCAAGATCACCAAAATCCGATATATGTAGCTCTAGTTATGCTCTGCGAAAGGCAATAAGGTCAGGATGAGTGAAAAATCCGAAAATTAACAATGTTTTGCTATTAAGCCCAATTAAGCCCAATAATGTAAAAGCAAAAACAATGATGGTAAAAACTGCCTAATTTCTATCTCTCTCTGGATTGTACGACTGTAAACTGTTATTTAAGCTTATTAATCCTGACCTAACCCTAGACAAAATTAATGGAGTCCGAATAAGCTTTCCAACAAGGTATCATATGCCTTAATTGGGCTTAAGATGAGTAAGTTAGGCCCATTTAAGTGAAGGAACATCATGGACTGCTCACTGATCCGCGCCAAAGAACTCGGGACCCAATTTAGCCTTGATTTTGGCCTAATTTGACAATTCTTGTGAAATCTGAAATTGTAGGTCTCTTCCTTATCTTTCTAGTGACAGCAAGATCACCAAAATCCGATATCTGTAGCTCTGTCTTGTGCGGCTTTAAACTGCTATTTATGCTTATTAATCCTGACGTAACCCTAGACCAAATTAAGGGCCTCTGAATAAGCTTTCCAACAAGGTATCATATGCCTTAATTTGGCTTAAGATGTGTAAGTTAGGTCCATTTAAGTGAAGGAACATCATGGACTGCGCACTAATCCGCGCCAGAGAACTCGGCACCCAATTTAGCCTTGATTTTGGCCTAATTTGACAATTCTTGTGAAACCTGAAATTGTAGGTCTGTTCCTTATCTTTGTAGGGACAACAAGATCACCAAAATCAGATATCGGTAGCTCTAGTTATGCTCTGCACAAGGCCACAAGGTCAGGAAGAGTGAAAAATCGGAAAATTAAAAATGTTTAGCAATTAAGCCCAATAATGTATAAGCAAAAACAATGATTGTAAAAGTTATCTAATTTTCGTCTCTCTCTGGCTTGGGCGGCGGTAAACTGCTATTTATTCTTGTTAATCCCGACCTAACCCTTGACCAAATTAAAGGCCTCTGAATAAGCTTTCCAACAAGGTATCATATGCCTTAATTTGGCTTAAGATGGGTAAGTTAGCACCATTTAAGTGAAGGAACATCATGGACTGCGCACTTATCTGCGCCAGATAACTCGAGACCCAATTTAGCCTTGATTTTGGCCTAGTTCGACAATTCTTGTGGAACCTGAAATTATAGGTCTCTTCCTTATATTTCTAGGGACAGCAAGATCATCAAAATCCGATATTTGTAGCTCAAGTTATGCTCTGTGCAAGGCAGCAAGGTCAAGATGAGTGAAAAATCCGAAAATTTACAATGTTTAGCAATTAAGCCCAATAATGTAAAATCGAAAACAATGATTGTAAAAGTTGTCTAATTTCCGCCTCTCTCTGGCTTTGCGGCTGTAAACTGCTATTTATGCTTATTAACCCTGACCAAACCCTTGACAAACTTAAGGGCCTCTGAATAAGCTTTCCAACAAAGTATCATATGCCTTAATTGGGCTTAAGATAAGAAAGTTAGGCCCATTTAAGTGAAGGAACATCATGGACTGCGAACTGATTCGCGCCAGAGAACTTGGTCCCAATTTAGCCTTGATTTTGGCCTAATTTGACACTTCTCGTGAAGCCTGAAATTCTAGGCCTCTTCCTTATCTTTCTACGGACAACAAGATCACCAAAATCCGATATCTGTAGCTCTAGTTATGCTCTGCGCAAGGCAACAAGGACAGATGAGTGAAAAATCCAAAAATTAACCATGTTTAGCAATTAATCCAAATTAAGCCCAATAATGTAAAAGCAAAAACGATGATTGTAAAAGTTGTCTAATTTCCGTCTCTCTCTGTCTTGTGCGGCTGTAGACTGTTGTTTATGCTTATTAATCCTGACCTAACCTTAGACCAAAATAAGGGCCTCTGAATAAGCTTTCCAACAAGGTTCATATGCCTTAATTGGGCTTAAGATAAGTAAGTTAGGTCCATTTAAATGAAGGAACATCATGGACTGCACAATGATCCGGGCCAGAGAACTCGGAACCCAATTTAGCCTTGATTTAGGCCTAATTTGACAATTCTTGCGAGACTTGAAATTATAGGTCTCTTCCTTATCTTTCTAGGGACAGCAAAATCACCAAAATCGGATATCTTTAGCTCTAGTTATGCTCTGCGTAAGGCAACAAGGTCAGGATGAGTGAAAAATATAAAAATTAACAATATTTAGCAATTACGCCCAATAATGTAAAAGCAAAAACCATGATTGTAAAAGTTGTCTAATTTCCATCTCTCTCTGGCTTGTGCGGCTGTAAACTGCTATTTACGCTTATTAATCCCGACCAAACCATAGACCAAATTAAGGGCCTCTGAATAAGCTTTCCAACAACGTATCATATGCCTTACTTGGGCTTAAGATGAGTAAGTTAGGCCCATTTAAGTGAAGGAACATCATGGACTATGCACTGATACGTGCCAGAGAACTCGGTACCCAATTTTGCCTTGATTTTGGCCTAATTTGACAATTCTTGTGAAACCTAAAATTGTTGGTCTCTTACTTATCTTTCAAGGGGCAGCAAGATCACCAAAGCCCGATATCTGTAGCCCTAGTTATGCTCCGCGCAAGGCAAAAAGGTCAGGATGAGTGAAAAATCCGAAAATTAACATTGTTTAGCAATTAAGCCCAATTAAGCCCAAAAATGTAAAAGAAATCCAATGATTGTAAAAGTTGTCTAATTTCCGTCTCTCTCTTGCTTGTGCGGCTGTAAACTACTATTTATGCTTATTAATCCTGACCAAACCCTAGAGCAAATTAAGGGCCTCTGAATAAGCATTCCAACAAGGTATCGTATGGCTTAATTGGGCTTAAGATGAGTAAGTTAGGCCCATTTAAGTGAAGGAACTTCATGGACTGCGCACTGATCCGCGCCAGAGAACTCGGGACCCAATTTAGCCTTGATTTTGGCCTAATTTGATAATTCTTGTGAAACCTGAAATTGAAGGTCTCTTCCTTATCTTTCTACGGACAGCAAAATCACCAAAATCCGATATATGTAGCTCTAGTTATGCTCTGTGCAAGGCAACAAGGTCAGGATGAGTGAAAAATCCGAAAATTAACTATGTTTAGCAATTAAGCCCAATAATGTATAAGCACAAACAATGATTGTAAAAGTTGCCTAATTGTTGTCTATCTCTGGCTTGTACGGCTGTAAACAGCTATTAATGCTTATTAATCCTGACTTATCCTTAGACCAAATTAAGGGCATCTGAATTAGCTTTCCAACAAAGTATCATAGGCCTTAATTGGGCTTAAGATGAGTAAGTTGGGACCATTTAAGTGACGGAACTACTTGAACTGCGCACCGATACGGGCCAGAGAACTCGGGTCCCAATTTAGCGTTGATTTTGGCCTAATTTGAAAATTCTTACGAAAACATAAATTGTAGGTCTCTTCCTTATCTTTCTAGGGACAGCAAGATCACCAAAATCCGATATCTGTAGCTCTAGTTATGCTCTGCTCAAGGCAACAAGGTCCGGATGAGTGAAAAATCCGAAAATTAACAATGTTTAGTAATTAAGCCCGATTGAGCCCAATAATGTAAAAGCAAAATCAATGATTGTAAAAGTTGTCTAATTTCCGTCTCTCTCTGGCTTGTGCGGCTGTAAACTGCTATTTATGCTTATTAATCCTGACCAAACCCTAGACAAACTTAAGGGCCTCTGAATAAGCTTTCCAACAAGGTATCATATGCCTTAATTAGGCTTAAGATAAGAAAGTTAGGCCCATTTAAGTGAAGGAACATCATGGACTGCGAACTGATTCGCGCCAGAGAACTCGGGACCCAATTTAGCCTTGATTTTGGCCTAATTTTACAATTCTCGTGAAGCCTGAAATTTTAGGCCTCTTCCTTATCTTTCTAGGGACAGCAAGATCACCAAAATCCGTTATTTGTAGCTCTGGTTATGCATTGCGCAAGGCAACAAGGACAGATGAGTGAAAAATCCAAAAATTAACCATGTTTAGCAATTAATCCCAATTAAGCCCAATAATGTAAAAGCAAAAACAATGATTCTAAAAGTTGTCTAATTTCCGTCTCTCTCTGGCTTGTGCGGTTGTAGACTGTTGTTTATGCTTATTAATCCTGACCTAACCCTAGACCAAATTAAGGGCCTCTGAATAAGCTTTCCAACAAGGTTCATATGCCTTAATTGGGCTTAAGATGAGTAAGTTAGGTCCATTTAAATGAAGGAACATCATGGCCTGCACAATGATCCGCGCCAGAGAACTCGGAACCCAATTTAGCCTTGATTTAGGCCTTATTTGACAATTCTTTCGACACTTGAAATTATAGGTCTCTTCCTTATCTTTCTAAGGACAACAAAATCACCAAAATCGGATATCTTTAGCTCTAGTTATGCTAAGCGTAAGGCAACAAGGTCAGGATGAGTGAAAAATATAAAAATTAACAATATTTAGCAATTAAGCCCAATAATGTAAAAGCAAAAACCATGATTGTAAAAGTTGTCTAATTTCCGTCTCTCTCTGGTTTGTGCAGCTGTAAACTGCTATTTATTCTTATTAATCCTCACCTAACCCTAGACCAAATTAAGGGCCTCTGAATAAGCTTTCCAACAATGTTCCATATGCCTTAATTGGGCTTAAGATGAGTAAGTTAGGCCCATTTAAGTGAAGGAACATCATGGACTATGCACTAATACGCGCCAGAGAACTCGGTACCTAATTTATCCTTTATTTTGGCCTAATTTGACAATTCTTGTGAAACCTGAAATTGAAGGTCTCTTCCTTATCTTTCTACGGACAGCAAAATCACCAAAATCCTATATGTAGCTCTAGTTATGCTCTGCGCAAGGCAACAAGGTCACGATGAGTGAAAAATCCGAAAATTAACTATGTTTAGCAATTAAGCCCAATTAAGCCCATTAATGTAAAAGCAAAAACAATTATTGTAAAATTTGTCTAATTTGAGTCTCTCTCTGGCTTGAGCGGCTGTAAACTGCTATTTTCGCTTATTAATCCAGACCAAACCCTAGACCAAATTAAGGGCCTCTGAATAAGCTTTCCAACAACGTATCATATGCCTTACTTGGGCTTACGATGAGTAAATTAGGCCCATTTAAGTGAAGGAACATCATGGACTGGGCATGCATCCGCGCCAAAGAACTCGGGACCCAATTTTGCCTTGATTTTGGCCTAATTTCACAATTCTTGTGAAACCTGAAATTGTAGGTCTCTTCCTTATCTTTCTTAAGTCAGGAAGATCACCAAAATCCGATATATGTAGCTCTAGTATGATTTGCGCAAGGCAACAAGGTCAGGATGAGTGAAAAATTCGAAAATTAACAATTTTTAGCAATGACGCCCAATAATGTAAATGGAAAAACAATGATTGTAAAAGTTGTCTAATTTCCGTCTCTCTCTGGATTCTGCGGCTGTAAACTACTATTTATGCTTATTAATCCTGACCTAACCCTAGACCAAATTAAGGGCCTCTGAATAAGCTTCCCAACGAGGTATCATATGCCTTAATTAGGGTTAAGATGAGTAAGTTAGGCCCATTTAAGTGAAGGAACATCATGGACTGTGCACTGATCCGCGCCGCAGAACTTGGGACCCAATTTAGCCTTGTTTTTGGACTAATTTGACAATTCTTGTGAAACCTGAAATTATAGGTCTCTTCCTTATCTTTCTAGGGACCGCAAGATCACCAAAATCCGATATTTGTAGCTCTAGTAATGCTCTGCGCAAGGTAACAAGGTTAGGATGAGTGAAAAATCCAAAAATTTTCAATGTTTAGCAATTAAGCCCAATTCAGCCCAATAATGTAAAAGCAAAAACAATGATTGTAAAAGTTGTCTAATTTTTGTCTCTGTCGGGCTTGTGCAGCAGTAAGCTGCTATTTATGCTTATTAATACTGACCTAAACCCCAGACCAAATTAAGGGCCTCTAAATAAGCTTTCCAACAAGGTATCATATGCCTTAATTGGGCTTAAGATGAGTAAGTTAGGCCCGTTTAAATGAAGGAACATCATGGACTGCGCACTGATCCGCGCCAGAGAACTGGGAACCCAATTTAGCCTTGATTTTGACCTAATTTGACAATTATTGTGAAATCTGAAATTGTAGGTATCTTCCTTATCTTTCTAGGGACTGCAAGATCACCAAAATCAGATATCCGTTGCCCTAGTTATGTGCTGCACAAGGCAACAAGGTCAGGATGAGTGAAAAATCCGAAAATTAACCACGTTTAGCAATTAAGCCCAATAATGTAAAAGCAAAAACAATGATTGTAAAAGTTGTCTAATTTTCGTCTCTATCTTTATTGTGCGGCTGTAAACTGCTATTTATACTTACTAATACCGACTAAACCCCAGACCAAATTAAGGGCCTCTGAATAAGCTTTCCAACAAGGTATGATATGCCTTAATTGGGCTTTAGATGAGTAAGTTAGGCCCATTTAAGTGAAGGAACATCATGGACTGCGCACTGATCCGCGCCAGAGAACTCGGGACCCAATTTAGCCTCGATTTTGGACAAATTTGACAATTCTTGTGAAACCAGAAATTGTAGGTCTCTTCCTTATCTTTCTAGGGATAGCAAGATCACCAAAATCCGATATCTGTAGCTCTAGTTATGCTCTGCGCAAGGCAACAAGGTCAGGATGAGTGAAAATTCCGAAAATTAACAATGTTTAGCAACCAATTAAGCCCAATAATGTAAAAGCAAAAAACAATGATTGTAAAACACTAGTGGAAAATATACATTAGACGGTAAAGGTTTACGTCAGTTAACCAAAAGCTAGATGTTAAAAAGGAGGCGGTGGCAGTTTTGTAAATATCAGACTTCATTAATTCAATTTTAACGTCAGTTGTTTTAATGACTGACGTTAAAAGTGAAGTGACTCACTTTTAACGTCTGTTCAATAAAGAACTGACGTTAAAAGTGAACATTTTAACGTCAGTTCGATAAAGAACTTACGTTAAAAGTAAGTCACTTCACTTTTAACGTCAGTCCTTACATCAACAGACGTTAAAGGTTATTTTAATAATTTTTTTATCTAGTATACGATCCCTTCCGCGCGCATTGCCTTCCTCAAAGTTTCAGTTTCACATGAATTGCTTTGATGTTTTGTGTTTCTGTTTTGAAAACTAAAATATATGTGCGAAATATATGATGAATCAATAACCCAAACCGGATCTCATTCATGAAGTGTAATACAGACTGATACAGAAGATTGAAAGGGTTTATAATCCTATAAAAAGTTACATTGAAAGGGTTTAAAATCCTATAAAAAGTTACATTGAAAGGGTTTAAAATCCTAAACATTAAAGCTACATCCCATCAGACAGTTTTATGAAATATGCCAAAGGGAAAACTATACTCCGAAGACCTCAGAAAACTGGGGGGCATGAGAGAGCTCAAGAGACAGGTGCACTAGATCTGTTTCAAGCAAAGGCAGTGGTTCCAGAGACTTCCAAGACGGTCACTTGCTGCCAAAGCTGAGGTTTTGGAACTGTGACCCCCGAGCCCTCCAGCAGCTGATTCTCTAGAAGGTGATAAGGTGAGCAACTCACATAATGTAGTTTACTCAAACTTATCACCCATGTAATGTAATTTACTCAAACTCAGAAGTTGTTTGAGCATTAAGACAAAGACCTTTGAGTCTAGGAATAGGAAGAAAGAGTGATGAAGTTAATCTCCACGGTAGAGCCATATTGTGAAGTAGAAAATTAAAAGGAAATATGGGAGGAAGCTATTTATAGGAGCAGTGGATGAAAAGTTACTAAGCTAGCTATTCTGATTTTCTTGAAATCTTATCTATAAACTTAATGCTCATTAAGAGGATTGAGTTACAAGGTGCATGGGTAAGTAGCACAGTAGTCAAAGGAATGAATGTTTTTGCAGATATCTATACACTTTTAACGTCAGTTGTTTAAAAAAACTGACGTTAAAAGTGTTTTTAAAATAAAAAATATTTATTGTTAACGTCGATTTTAAAAAAGCGACGTTAAAAGTTTGATTTTTACTTGATTAAATAAATAGCTGACGTAAATAATCCTATATATTATAAACGTGCAGAATCAATATTGGAAATAATGTAATTAATATACGGGAACTTGGCAGTCATAAATTAAGTTGATGTTAAAAATGAGGTGGTGGCAGTTTGTAAATATTAAATCACTATTTGCGTCAGTTCTATAAATAACTGACGTAAATAATTATGAAACTCATTTCATTGGTTGTCATGTCCCTGTTGTCCCTCTTAATGCAGATCACTCCATATAGTACTGCAGTTTATTTCTAAACCTTTTTTTTATACAAGTTTATTTTTAATTTTTATTAATTAGCTTGAATTAGTAAACAAATTCTTGTGCAAATTAAAATAAATAAACACTTAACACAAAACTAGTTATATGTATAATCAAATCGTATGACATTGAAGCGATTCATAAGTTAAAATTATATGATTAAAAGATAAAAAATTTCTGCAACATAGCCCTAAAATATAAAAAAGTTTATGCATCAACATCATTTTCTTCTCAGTCCTGTCATCAGAAACTCCAATGGATGCATCACCTCCTCCCTCACTTGAATTCCATGATGCAAAGTAAATCCTCAGTCACTAGCAGCGAAAGCAAAGTGAAATGGATCTTTGCATCTTTCTTCTTCAGTGGAATTCCTTGATGCATCATCTTGAATCCACAACCACTTGCTTCCAAAGCAAAGTGAAAGGGATGACGGGGATGAAATAAAGTGAGAGAATCACATTACGTGATTCACCCAACCTTAATATCCATGTAATGTGATTTACTCAAACTCAGAAGTTGTTTGACCATTAAGACAAATATCTTTGAGTCTAGGAATAGGAAGAAAGAGTGATGAAGTTAGTCTCCATGGCAGAGCCATATTGTGAAGCAGAAAAATTAAAAGGATGGAAGGAAGCTATTTATAGGAGCAGTGGATGAAGTTACTAAGCTATTCTGATTTTCTTGAAAACTTATCTATAAACTTAATGCTCATTAAGAAGATTAGGTACAAATTAAAGGTGAATGGGTAAGTAGCACAGTAGTCAAAGGAATGAATGTTTTTGCAGAAACTAATAAACTTTTAATGTCCGTTGTGTAATACAACTGACGTAAGAAGTTTTTAACGTCCGTTTCTTAATACAACCGACGTTAAATATATGACCTTTAACGTCAGTTTTTACTAACAACTGACGTAATAAGTGTGAGTGTTTTTAACGTCAGTTTATTAAGACAACTGACGTTAAATATATGACCTTTAACATCAGGTTTTACTAACAACTGACGTAAAATGTTGTTTTATTTTAATTATAACGTTTGCACCCGCGCGCCTTCTGCACTTCTCTGTACGTCTCTTTTCATCTTGGTCAACCCCTCACTCTCAACCCTCACTCTCGCTCTCACTCTGCCCTAATCGCGAGCTCATCTCCACCGCAACCACCGCGAGGGCTTCTTCGCCACCACCGTGAGGTACACTCTTAACCCCTAACTCTGTCTTTCCCGCTCATTCTTTGCAATAACTTGACATCTCTCTTTCCCCTTCCCGCGCACTAACTCTCCTTGTCCCTCTGCTCTCAGTAACCACATCGAACGTTGGCCACCACTCGAGCTTCCCCCCCACCACCACGCGAGCGCCTATTTCTGGTGAGTCTTTAGGGCACATTTTTTTATTTTTGGTTTTGAGTGCATGCATGTTGCTCTGTGGTTGAAACTGTAGTCTCAGTAGTTGAAACTTGAAACTGTGAGTTTGAGTTGTTTGGAATGTCTCTATTTTTGGTTTCGAGTGTATATTGAAACTGTAGTCTCAGTAGTTGTAACTTTAAACCGTGAGTTTGAGTTGTTTGGAATGTCTCTATTTTTGGTTTTGAGTGCATATGTGTTGCTCTGCTGGTTGATCTGTCATGGCCGTGATGCTCATCACGTCTAGGCCCGTGATCGCCTTCGCCTATGAGGATGCAGGGTTCAGTTGGCACGTTACGGCCGTGATGGACATCACGGCCAGGCCGTGACCAGTGCTTGGCAATCTTCAAAAACTATTGTTTTCAATCTCCCGTATTGTCCTTATATTGGATATATAGATGTTTTGTATATATCTACAGGACCTATCTAGTTATTTTTATTTATACTTCTGTATTTATTTTGAGTTATAACCTATGTTACTACATATATATTGTTTCTGAACAGGCATACATATGGATCAGTCGGATAGCCCAGCTGCTCGGGAGGACACTGTGGTGGTTTCGCAGGACCCGATCACGCCTACGCCTGATTCTAGTGTAAGTTTACATGTTATATACTATCTTTAGTACTTCTTTTTAATGTAAGTTTATAATGTTAAAACCCTCTATTTTATCATTTTTTTTGTCCATACAGACATCACAGGCTCATAGGAAATGGGGTAGAGGAGCCACCTCGTTGAAGAAACTAGAGAAGGACAGGCAGAGCGGACAGAAGCTTGAGGTGTCCTTCGATACTAATCTAAATGCCCAGGGACCCCATGCTAAAGAATTTAATAAGTGGGTGTTTCTACAAGCGAAGCAGCACGTAAGCATCAACTACAACCACTGGAATGACGTTCCACAGAACGTTAAGGATTAGATTTGGGAGGCTATCACGGTATTTTACCTTTACATTCGTTTGATTTACATTATTAGATAATTATCCGAGTTATAATCCATCCAGTTGTTATATATGTATCTAATGTGTAGGTAGCTTGGACTGTGCCAAATGACGAGGATCATCGTCATAAATGTATGAAAATGGCATCAAAGCGTTGGAATGGGTTCAAGCATGATCTTACCAGGTACTATGTATCTGGGAAGAAGCGGTTTGATAAAATGTTCTCGGATTATCCCTGGATTGATCAGGATACTTGGGATATGTTTGCCAGGAGTTGACAGGATGGAGAATTTCAGGTTGGTTGATTAAGTTAATTTTGTATGCTTATTATAGATCATTTAACTGTATTTAATTATGTGTTTTTGTTTGAATAGGCTAAGGCAAATAAGGGTCGGCAGAATCAGGCGAAGAACGCCCACCGCCACACCATGTCTCAGGGTGGGTACCAGACTCGGATCGAGCAGATGATGGCGGATAGGCTGAGGGCGAAGCAGGAAGAGCACTCTGCTAGGATTGAAAGACGAGAGGTGCCTGAGGGCACACCATCAAGTCCTCCATCGGACATCGACCGCGAGGATGTCTGGTTAGCCGGCCGCATGACAAAGACGGGATCTTTTAAAGCTGATGCCACTCGCGAAGTGGCAGATAAGATTGTAAGTAAATAATTAACTTGATTTCAATTGATATTTGTATAGATATTTGCAACACTTTTCACTTGCACGTTTTTTCATTTTTTTTCATTGTAGATGGATCTTAAAGCAAAATCCTCCCAGGGTGCATTCGTCCCTTCTGGAAGGCAGGATGTCTTGATGACTGCTCTAGGCAAGAGAGACCATCCTGGTCGGGTTCTCGGTGTTCCTGGGAACGTGACCATCAAACAATATTATGGCAAGTCTGCTTCACGAAAGCGGGTGGTCAATGAAGCATCAATTTTGGCTGACATTACTCAGCACCTCATGTCCAACCCAGCTATTACAACACATCTGGTGCAAGGCTTAATATCCAACCCAGATTTCAAGCAGGCGGTTGCCAGAGAGCTTTCCTCCGTCGGTACATCCCAGGACACCGAAGGGCATGCCAACCCTTCACATGTGAGCACAAAAGAGAGTTTTAGTAGGGTACCGCATGTGGAGGACGATGAGTTGGCAGCTAGGGAGCGGGAGTTGGAAGTCCAGCGCCATGAGCATGAGTTGGAAATGAAAAGGCGTGAGCTTGAGTTGGACTCCAAACGACGTGAGCTCGAAATGTTAACAAAGGTATTTATTCATTATTAATGTCCAAATTAGTCAAATAATTACTTGTGTTTTTTTTAATTATCAACAACTTATCTATTTTATTTTTCCTAAACTGAAGGCCAAGTCGACGTCGGTGTCGCTGTCACCTATCACTCGTTTGTTCTCACTTGGTGAGGATTATGCGTTTGAGATTTTTGTATGTCCATTGGATCACGATGGATGGATGGCACGCCCAGATCAACAGAGGATATTTTCCTTCGTTGGTGACGATCTCTGAACGCTGCTGAAATAACATCTGGATGAACAGCAATGTCATCAGTCTCTGGTGCACGTAAGTTAATTTTAATTTTATAACTTATTTATTTTTGGTATTTTTCCATTTAATAATTTATTTTAATTTCAATATATATATTATGTAATTAACATCCACACCTTTTCATATCTTAGGTATCTCCATCGTCTTCAGCTTGATAAGGGCGTTGCATCAGTTTACGGTTTCTTAGATCCGTCAATCCTTGTGCCCGAATTCTTTGCTAAAGATGCATTGAGTAAATACTTAGGGAACTTGTTGGGAGACAATCCATTATATCTGGCTCCCTACTGTATGGAACGCCATTGGCAATTGTTGGTACTTCACCCGTCTAGGCATACTGTCATATTCTTCTGCTCTCTCCACCAAGATCCGCCACCGAAGGTGGTGGAAGCTGTAAATAAGTAAGTAACTAATCTTAAATTTTATTTAAGTTTTAATATCAGTTGTTTTTAGTTTATTACACACATGATATATGAGTTTGTTAATTGATCGACATGATTATTTGTTTATGATAGCGCGCTGAAGGCGACTAGCATAAGTTGCGCCAACGGGAGAAGTAGGACTTCTAAGGCTAAAGCAAATCCTGTATGGAACATCCTCAAGGTTTGGTAGTTTATTTATCAAATAATTAATATTATAATTACTAATTTATATGTTTATTCAACTGACGTTGAAATTAATTTTGTTGGTAGTCTCGATTTCAAATTGACGGGTGGTCGTGCGGCTATTATGTGATGCTTCATATGCTGAACATAGTCTCCGCATCTATTACGGATGGATGGAAGAAGGTAATATTTAAACAACTTGTTAAATTATATATTATAGTTTTGAAGATGACTTGCATTGATGTTATTGTTATTATTTGAACGTGTCTAGGCATTTATCGACCAATCGCCTATTGAAGAAGAAGAGTTAAGAGACTTGAGGATGCGCTTCGCTGAATTCTTCTTCAAGTATGCGGCTGAAAAAGGAATTGACAACATACCTCCGCACTACTTAGATGAATAGTTTTTTTGTTAGACTTTAGAAACTAATTAATAACATGTATATATATATATATATATATCCTTAGATAGTTTTGTTTTTTAGACATTGGAACTAAAATTTATTTATATATATACATGGGTTTTGGGTTTAAGTCCCCCCATTGTTCAATTTTCCTTTGCAATTCTGTAATGTGTGTGATATTCTGTGTTACTGGGACTGAATGCAGGGATAGCTGAGGGGAGTGATATTTTAAAACTGAATTTAAAAAAAATCCTATTAACGTCAGTTGTTTATTACAACTGACGTTAAAATGATACCTTTAACGTCAGTTCTTTATAACAACTGACGTTAGTTTTAACAAAATCAACGTCCGTTGTCTTAAAGAACTGACGTTAATAGTTTTATATTTAACGTCAGTTGTTTAAAAAACTGACGTTAATTTTTACAAAATTAAGGTCAGTTGTGTTAAAGAACTGACGTTAATAGCCTTAATTTTAACGTCAGTTCTCAACTGACGTTAAAATATTAACTATTAACGTCCCACCGTATTTACGTCGACCGATATTCGATGTAAAAAATCAATTTTAACTGACGTAAAAAGCACTTATTGCACTAGTGAAAGTTGTCTAATTTCCGTCTCTCTCTGGCTTGTGCGGCAGTAAGCTGCTATTTATGCTTATTAATCCCGACCTAACCCTACACCAAATTAAGGGCCTCTGAATAAGCTTTCCAACAAGGTATCATATGCCTTAATTTGGCTTAAGATGAGTAAGTTAGAACCGTTTAAGTGAAGGAACAACATGGACTGAGTACTAATCCACGCCAGAGAACTCGGGACCCAATTTAGCCTTGATTTTGGCCTAATTTGACAATTATTGTGAAACCTGAAATTCTAGGTCTATTCCTTATCTTTCTAGGGACAGAATGATCAACAAAATCCTTTATCTCTAGCTCTAGTTATGCTCTGCACAAGGCAACAAGGTCAGGGTGAGTGAAAAATCAGAAAATTAACAATGTTTAGCAATTAAGCCCAATTAAGCCCAACAATGTAAAAGCATAAACAATGATTGTAAAAGTTGTCTAATTTCTGTCTCTCTCTGGCTTGTGCGGCAGTAAACTGCTATTTATGCTTATTAATCTAGACCTAACCCTAGACCAAATTAAGGGCCTCTGAATAAGCTTTCCAACAAGGTATCATATGCCTTAATTTGGCTTAAGATGAGTAAGTTAGAACCATTTAAGTGAAGGATCATCATGGACTGCGCACTGATCCGCGCTAGAGAACTCGGGACCCAATTTAGCCTCGATTTTGGCCTAATTTGACAATTCTTATGAAACCTGAAATTGTAGGTCTCTTCCTTATCTTTCTAGGGACAGAATGATCACCAAAATCCGATATCTGTAGCTCTCGTTATGCCCTGTACAAGGGAACAAGGTATAGGTGAGTGAAAAATCTGAAAATTAACAATGTTTAGCAATTAAGCCCAATAATGTAAAAGCAAAAACAATGATTGTAAAAGTTGTCTAATTTCCATCTCTCTTTGGCTTGTGCGGATGTCAACTGCTATTTATGCTTATTAATCATGACCTAACCCTAGACCAAATTATGGGCCTCTAAAAAAGCTTTCCAACAAGGTATCATTTGCCTTTATTTGGCTTAAGATGAGTAAGTTAGGGCCATTTAAGTGAAGGAACAACATGGATTGCACACTGATCCGTGCCAGAGAACTCGGGACCCAATTTAGCCTTGATTTTGGCCTAATTTAACAAATCTCGTGAGACCAGAAATAGTAGGTCTCTTTCTTATCTTTCTAGGGACAGCAAGATCAACAAAATCCGATATATGTAGCTCTACTTATGCTCTGTGCAAGGCAACAATGTTTAACATCATGGACTGTGCACCGATCCGCGCCAGGTAACTCGGGACCCTATTTAGCCTTGATTTTGGCCTAATTTGACAAATCTATTGAAACCAGAAATTGTAGATCTCTTCCTTATCTTTCTAGTGACTGCAAGATCACCAAAATCCGATATCTGTAGCTCTAGTATTGCTCGGCACAAGACAAGGTCAGGATGAGTGAAAAATCTGAAAATTAACAATGTTTAGTAATTAAGCCCAATAATGTAAAAGCAAAAACAATGATTGTAAAAGTTGTCTAATTTCCGTCTCTCTCTGGCTTGTTCGGCTATAAACTGCTATTTATGCTTATTAATCCTGACCTAACCCTAGACCAAATTAAGGGCCTCTGAATTAGCTTTCCAACAATGTATCATATGCCTTAATTTGGCTTAAGATGAGTAAGTTAGAACCATTTAAGTGAAGGAACGTCATGGACTGCGTATTAATCCGCGCCAGAGAACTCGGGACCCAATTAAGCCTTGATTTTGGCCTAATTTGACAATTCTTGCAAAACTTGAAATTGTAGGTCCCTTCCTTATCTTTCTAGGGACAACAAGATCTCCAAAATCCGATATCTGTAGCTCTAGTTATGCTCTGCACAAGGCAACAAGGTCAGGATGAGTGAAAAATCCGAAATTAACAATGTTTAGAAATTAAACCCAATTAAGCCCATAATGTAAAAGCAAAAACAATGATTGTAAAAGTTGTCTAATTTTCGTCTCTCTCTGGATTCTGCGAATGTAAAGTGCTATTTATGCTTATCAATCCAGACCAAACCTTAGACCAAATTAATGGCCTCTGAATAAGCTTTCCAACAATGTATCATATGCCTTAATTGGGCTTAAGATGAGTAAGTTAGGCCCATTTAAGTGAAGGAACATTATGGACTGTGCACTGATCCGTGCCGCAGAACTCGTGACCCAATTTAGCCTTGATTTTGGACTAATTTGACAATTCTTGTGAAACCTGAAATTGTAGTTCTCTTCCTTATCTTTCTAGGGACAACAAGATCACCAAAATCCGATATCAGTAACTCTAGTTATTCTCCGTGCAAGGAAACAAGGTCAGGATGATTGAAAAATCCGAAAATTAACAATATTTAGCAATTAACCCCAATTAAGCCCAACAATGTAAAAGCAAAAAACAAAGATTGTAAAAGTTGTCTAATTTCCGTCTCTCTGTGGCTTGTGCGGTTGTAAACTGCTATTTATGCTAATTAATCATGACCAAACCCAAGAACAAATTAAGGGCCTCTGAATAAGCTTTCCAACAAGGTATCATATGCCTTAATAGGGCTTAAGATGAGTAAGTTAGGTCCATTTAAGTGAAGGAACATCATGGACTGCGTACTAATCCGTGCCAGAGAACTCGGGACCCAATTTGGCCTTGATTTTGGCCTAATTTGACAATTCTTGCGCAACCAGAAACTGTAGGTCTCTTCCTTATCATTCAAGGGACAGCAAGATATCAAAAATCCGATATCGGTAGCTCTAGTTATTCTCTGCACAAGGTAACAAGGTCAGGATGAGTGAAAATCCGAAAATTAACAAAGTTTAGCAATCAAGCCCAATAATGTAAAAGCAAAAAAAAATGATTGTAAAAGTTGTATAATTTTCGCCTCTCCCTGGCTTATGCGGCAGTAAACTACTATTTATGCATATTAATCCTGACCTAACGCTAGGCAAAATTAAGAGCATCAGAATAAGCTTTCCAACAAGGTATCATATGCCTTAATTGGAGTTAAGATGAGTAAGTTAGGCCCATTTAAGTGAAGGAACATCATGGACTGCACACCGATCCGTGCCAGAGAACTCGGGACCCAATTTGGCCTTGATTTTGGACTAATTTGACAATTCTTGTGAAATCTGAAATTGTAGGTCTCTTCCTTATCTTTCTAGGGACAACAAGATCACCAAAATCCGATATCTGTAGCTCTAGTTATGCTCTGCACAAGGCAACAAGGTCAGGATGAGTGAAAAATCCGAAAATTAACAATGTTTAGCCATTAAGCCCAATAATGTAAAAGCAAAAAAAATGATTGTAAAAGTTGTCTAATTTTCATCTTTCTCTGACTTCTGCGGCTGTATACTGATATTTATGCTTATTAATCCTGACCTAACACTAGACCAAATTAAGGGCCTCTGAATAATCTTTCCAACATGGTATCATATGCCTTAATTGGGGTTAAGATGAGTAAGTTAGGCCCATTTAAGTGAAGGAATATCATGGACTGTGCACTGATCTGCGCCAGAGAACTCAGGTCCCAATTTAGCCTTGATTTTGGCCTAATTTGACAATTCTTGCGAAACCTGAAATTGTAGGTCTATTCCTTATCTTTCTAGGGACAGAATGATCACCAAAATCCGATATCTGTAGCTCTAGTTATGCTCTGCATAAGGCAACAAGGTCAGGGTGAGTGAAAAATCTGAAAATTAACAATGTTTAGCAAGTAAGCCCAATTAAGCCCAATAATGTAAAAGCATAAACAATGATTGTAAAAGATGTCTAATTTCCATCTCTCTATGGCTTGTGCGGATGTAAACTGCTATTTATGCTAATTAATCCTGACCTAACCCTAGACCAAATTATGGGCCTATGAAAAAGCTTTCCAACAAGGTATCATATGCCTTTATTTTAGTTAAGATGACTAAGTTAGGGCCATTTAAGTGAAGGAACACCATGGATTGCGCACTGATCCACGCCAGAGAACTCGGGACCCAATTTAGCCTTGATTTTGGCCTAATTTAACAAATCTCGTGAAACCAGAAATAGTAGGTCTCTTTCTTATCTTTCTAGGGACAGCAAGATCAACAAAATCCGATATATGTAGCTCTACTTATGCTCTGCGCAAGGCAAAAATGTTTAACATCATGGACTGCGCACCGATCCGCGCCAGGGAACTCGGGACCCTATTTAGCCTTGATTTTGGCCTAATTTGACAAATCTATTGAAACCAGAAATTGTAGATCTCTTCCTTATCTTTCTAGTGACTGCAAGATCACCAAAATCCGATATCTGTAGCTCTAGTTTTGCTCGGCACAAGGCAACAAGGTCAAGATGAGTGAAAAAACCGAAAATTAACAGTGTTTAGTAATTAAGCCCAATAATGTAAAAGCAAAAACAATGATTATAAAAGTTGTCTAATTTTCGTCTCTCTCGGGCTTGTTCGGCTATAAACTGCTATTTCTGCTTATTAATCCTGAACTAACCCTAGACCAAATTAAGGGCATCTGAATAAGCTTTCCAACAATGTTTCATATGCCTTAATTTCGCTTAAGATGAGTAAGTTAGAACCATTTAAGTGAAGGAACATCATGGACTGCGTACTAATCCGTACCAGAGAACTCGGGACCCAATTAAGCCTTGATTTTGGCCTAATTTGACAATTCTTGCGAACCTGAAATTGTAGGTCCCTTCCTTATCTTTCTAGGGACAGCAAGATCTCTAAAATCCGATATTTGTTGCTCTAGTTATGCTCTGCACAAGGCAACAAGGTCAGGATGAGTGAAAAATCCGAAATTAACAATGTTTAGCAATTAAACCCCATTAAGCCCAATAATGTAAAAGCAAAAACAATGATTGTAAAAGTTGTCTAATTTTCGTCTCTCTCTGGATTCTGCAGCTGTAAACTGCTATTTATGCTTATTAATCCTGACCTAACCCTAGCCCAAATTAAGGGCCTCTGATTAAGCTTTCCAACAAGGTATCATATGCCTTAATTGGGGTTAAGATGAGAAAGTTAGGCCCATTTAAGTGAAGGAACATCATGGACTGCGCACTGATCCGCGCCGCAGAACTCGGGACCCAATTTAGCCTTGAATTTGGCCTAATTTGACAATTCTTGTGAAACCTCACATTGTAGGTCTCTTCCTTATCTTTCTAGGGACAGCAAGATCACCAAAATCCGATATCTGTACCTCTAGTTATTCTCTGCCCAAGGAAACAAGGTCAGGGTGAGTGAAACATCCGAAAATTAACAATATTTAGCAATTAACCCCAATTAAGCCCAATAATGTAAATGCAAAAAACAACGATTGTAAAAGTTTTCTAATTTCGGTCTCTCTCTAACCTGTGCGGCTGTAAACTGCTACTTATGCTAATTAATCCTGACCTAACCCTAGACCAAATTAAGGGCCTCTGAATAAGCTTTCCAACAAGGTATCATATGCCTTAATTGGGCTTAAGATGAATAAGTTAGGCCCATTTTAGTGAAGGAACATCATGGACTGCTTACTAATCCGTGCCAGAGAACTCGGGACCCAATTTAGCCTTGATTTTGGCCTAATTTGACAATTCTTTTGCAACCTGAAATTGCAGGTCTCTTCCTTATCTTTCTAGGGACAGCAAGATCACCAAAATCCGATATCTGTAGCTCTAGGTATACTCTGCGCAAGGCAACAAGGTCAGGTTGAGTGAAAAATCCGAAAATTAACAATGTCTAGCAATTAAGCCCAATAATGTAAAAGCAAAAACAATGATTGTAAAAGTTGTCTAATTTCCGTCTCTCTCTGGCTTGTGCAGCTGTAAACTGCGATTTATGCTTATTAATCCTGACCTAAACCCGAGACCAAATTAAGGGCCTCTGAATAAGCTTTCCAACAAGGTATCATATGCCTTAATTGGGCTTAAGATGAGTAAGTTAGGCCCGTTTAAGTGAAGGAACATCATGGACTGCGCACTGATCCGCGCCAGAGAACTGGGGATCCAATTTAGCCTTGATTTTGACCTAATTTGACAATTCTCGTGAAATCTGAAATTGTAGGTCTCTTCCTTATCTTTGTTGGGACAGCAAGATCACCAAAATCAGATATCGGTAGCTCTAGTTATTCCTTGTGCAAGGCAACAAGGCCAGGATAAGTGAAAAATCCGAAAATTTACAATGTTTAGCAATTAAGCCCAATAATGTAAAAGTAAAAAACAATGATTGTAAAAGTTGTCTAATTTCAGTCACTATGTGGTTTGTGCGGCTGTAAACTGCTATTTATGTTTATTAATCCTGACCTAACCCTAGACCAAATTAAGGGACTCTGAATAAGCTTTCCAACAAGGTATCATATGCCTTAATTGGGCTTAAGATGAGTAAGTTAGGCCCATTTAAGGAATGGAACATCATGGACTGCGCACTGATCCGCACCAGAGAACTCGGGACCTAATTTAGCCTTGATTTTGGCCTAATTTGACAATTCTTGTGAAACCTGAAATTGTAGGTCTCTTCCTTATATTTCTAGGGACAGCAAGACCACCAAAATCCGATATTTGTAGCTCTAGTTAAGCTCTGTTCAAGGGAAAAAGGTCAGGATGAGTTAAAAATCCGAAAATTAACGATGTTTAGCAATCAATCCCAATTAAGCCCAATAATGTAAAAGCAAAAACAAATATTGTAAAAGTTGTATAATTTCCGTCTCTCTCTGGCCCATTTAAGAGAAGGAACATCATGGACTGCGCACGGATCCACGCCAAAGAACTCGGGACCCAATTTAGCCTTGATTTTGGCCTAATTTGACAATTCTTGTGAAACCTGACATTGTAGGTCTCTTCCTTATCTTTCTAGGGACAGCAAGATCACCAAAATCCGATATCTATAGCTCTAGTTATGCTCTGCGCAAGGTAACAAGGTCCGGATGAGTGAAAAATCCGAAAATTAACAATGTTTAGCAATTAAGCCCAATTGAGCCCAGTAATGTAAAAGCAAAAACAATGATTGTAAAAGTTGTCTAATTTTCGTCTCTCTCTGGCTTGTATGGCTATAAACTACTATTTATGCTTATCAATCCAGACCAAACCTTAGACCAAATTAATGGCCTCTGAATAAGCTTTCCAACAAAGTATCATATGCCTTAATTGGGCTTAAGATGAGTAAGTTAGGCCCATTTAAGTGAAGAAACATCATGTATTGCACACTGATCCACGCCAGAGAACTTGAGACCCAATTTAGCCTTGATTTTTGCCTAATTTGACATTTCTTGTGAAACATGAAATTGTAGGTCTCTTCCTTATCTTTCTTGGGTCAGGAAGATCACCAAAATCCGATATATTTAGCTCTAGTTATGATCTGCGCAAGGCAACAAGGTCTGGATGAGTGAAAAATCCGAAAATTAACAATTTTTAGCAATTCAGCCAAATTAAGCCCAATAATGTAAAAGGAAAAACAATGATTGTAAAAGTTGTGTAATTTCTGTTTTTGTCTAGCTTGTGCGGCTGTAAATTGCTATTTATGCTAATTAATCCTGGCCTAACCCTAGTACAAATTAAGGGCCTCTGAATAAGCTTTCCAACAAGGTATCATATGCCTTAATAGGGCTTAAGATGAGTAAGTTCGTCCCATTTATGTGAAGGAACATCATGGACTGCACACTGATCGGCGCCAGAGAACTCAGAACCCAATATAGCCTTGATTTTGGCCTAATGTGACAATTCTTGTGAAACCTGAAATTATAGGTCTCTTCCTTATCTTTCTAGGGACTGCAAGATCACCAAAATCCGATATATGTGGCTCTAGTAATGCTCTGCGCAAGGCAACAAGGTTAGGATGAGTGAAAATTCTAAAAATTAACAATGTTTAGCAATTAAGCCCAATTAAGCACAATAATGTAAAAGCAAAAACAATGATTGTAAAAGTTGTCTAATTTTTGTCTTTCTCTGGTTTGTGCGGCAGTAAACTGCAATTTATGCTTATTAATACTGACCTAAACCCGAGACCAAATTAAGGGCCTCTGAATAAGCTTTCCAACAAGGTATCATATGCCTTAATTGGGCTTAAGATGAGTAAGTTAGGCCCGTTTAAGTGAAGGAACATCATGGATCGCGATCGATCCGCGCGCAGAACTGGGGATCCAATTTAGCCTTGATTTTGACCTAATTTGACAATTATTGTGAAATCTGAAATTGTAGGTCTCTTCCTTATCTTTCTAGGGACAACAAGATCACCAAAATCCGATATTTGTTGCTCTAATTATGCGCTGCGCAAGGCAACAAGGTCAGGATGAGTGAAAAATCTGAAAATTAACCATGTTTAGCAATTAAGCCCAATAATGTAAAAGCAAAAATAATGATTGTAAAAGTTGTCTAATTTTTGTCTCTATCTTTCTTGTGCGGCTGTAAACTGCTATTTAGGCTTATTAATAGTGACTAAACCCCAGACCAAATTAATGGCCTCTGAATAAGCTTTCCAACAAGGTATCATATGTCTTAATTGGGCTTTAGATGAGTAAGTTAGGCCCATTTAAGTGAAGGAACATCATGGATCGCAGACCGATCCACGCAAGAGAACTCGGAACCCAATATAGCCTTGATTTTGGCCTAATTTGACAATTCTTGTGAAACCTGAAATTATAGGTCTCTTCCTTATCTTTCTAGGGACTGCAAGATCACCAAAATCCGATATATGTAGCTTTAGTAATGCTCTGCGCAAGGCAACAAGGTTAGGATGAGTGAAAATTGAAAAATTAACAATGTTTAGCAATTAAGCCCAATTAAGCCCAATAATGTAAAAGCAAAAACAAGGATTGTAAAAGTTGTTTAATTTTTGTCTCTCTCTGGCTTGTGCGGCAGTAAACTGCTATTTATGCTTATTAATACTGACGTAAACCCGAGACCAAATTAAGGGCCTCCGATAAGCTTTCCAACAAGGTATCATATGCCTTAATTGGGCTTAAGATGAGTAAGTTAGGCCCGTTTAAGTGAAAGAACATCATGGACTGCGCACTGATCCGCGCCAGAGAACTGGGGACCCAATTTAGCCTTGATTTTGACCTAATTTGACAATTATTGTGAAATCTGAAATTGTAGGTCTCTTCCTTATCTTTCTAGGGACAACAAGATCACCAAAATCCGATATTTGTTGCTCTAATTATGCGCTGCGCAAGGCAACAAGGTCAGGATGAGTGAAAAATCTGAAAATTAACCATGTTTAGCAATTAAGCCCAATAATGTAAAAGAAAAAATAATGATTGTAAAAGTTATGTAATTTTTGTCTCTATCTTTCTTGTGCGGGTGTAAACTGCTATTTATGCTTATTAATACTGACTAAACCCCAGACCAAATTAAGGGCCTCTGAATAAGCTTTCCAACAAGGTAACATATGTCTTAATTGGGCTTTAGATGAGTAAGTTAGGCCTATTTAAGTGAAGGAACATCATGAACTGCGCACTGATCCACGCTAGAGAACTCGGGACCCAATTTAGCCTCGATTTGGTCCAAATTTGACAATTCTTGTGAAATCTGAAATTGTAGGTCTTTCCTTACCTTTAAAGGGACAGCAAGTTCGCCAAAATCAGATATCTATAGCTCTAGTTATGCTCTGCGCAAGGCAACAAGGTCAGGATGAGTGAAAATTCCGAAAATTAACAATGTTTAGCAATTAAGCCCAATAATGTAAAAGCAAAAACAAGGATTGTAAAAGTTGTTTAATTTTTGTCTCTCTCTGGCTTGTGCGGTAGTAAACTGCTATTTATGCTTATTAATACTGACCTAAACCCGAGACCAAATTAAAGGCCTCTGAATAAGCTTTCCAACAAGGTATCATATGCCTTAATTGGGCTTAAGATGAGTAAGTTAGGCCCGTTTAAGTGAAGGAACATCATGGACTGCGCACTGATCCGCGCCAGAGAACTGGGGATCCAATTTAGCCTTGATTTTGACCTAATTTGACAATTATTGTGAAATCTGAAATTGTAGGTCTCTTCCTTATCTTTCTAGGGACAACAAGATCACCAAAATCCGATATTTGTTGCTCTAATTATGCGCTGCGCAAGGCAACAAGGTCAGGATGAGTGAAAAATCTGAAAATTAACCATGTTTAGCAATTAAGCCCAATAATGTAAAAGCAAAAATAATGATTGTAAAAGTTGTCTAATTTTTGTCTCTATCTTTCTTGTGCGGCTGTAAACTGCTATTTAGGCTTATTAATAGTGACTAAACCCCAGACCAAATTAATGGCCTCTGAATAAGCTTTCCAACAAGGTATCATATGTCTTAATTGGGCTTTAGATGAGTAAGTTAGGCCCATTTAAGTGAAGGAACATCATGGACTGCGCACTGATCCACGCAAGAGAACTCAGAACCCAATATAGCCTTGATTTTGGCCTAATTTGACAATTCTTGTGAAACCTGAAATTATAGGTCTCTTCCTTATCTTTCTAGGGACTGCAAGATCACCAAAATCCGATATATGTAGCTTTAGTAATGCTCTGCGCAAGGCAACAAGGTTAGGATGAGTGAAAATTCGAAAAATTAACAATGTTTAGCAATTAAGCCCAATTAAGCCCAATAATGTAAAAGCAAAAACAAGGATTGTAAAAGTTGTTTAATTTTTGTCTCTCTCTGGCTTGTGCGGCAGTAAACTGCTATTTATGCTTATTAATACTGACGTAAACCCGAGACCAAATTAAGGGCCTCTGAATAAGCTTTCCAACAAGGTATCATATGCCTTAATTGGGCTTAAGATGAGTAAGTTAGGCCCGTTTAAGTGAAAGAACATCATGGACTGCGCACTGATCCGCGCCAGAGAACTGGGGACCCAATTTAGCCTTGATTTTGACCTAATTTGACAATTATTGTGAAATCTGAAATTGTAGGTCTCTTCCTTATCTTTCTAGGGACAACAAGATCACCAAAATCCGATATTTGTTGCTCTAATTATGCGCTGCGCAAGGCAACAAGGTCAGGATGAGTGAAAAATCTGAAAATAAACCATGTTTAGCAATTAAGCCCAATAATGTAAAAGAAAAAATAATGATTGTAAAAGTTATGTAATTTTTGTCTCTATCTTTCTTGTGCGGGTGTAAACTGCTATTTATGCTTATTAATACTGACTAAACCCCAGACCAAATTAAGGGCCTCTGAATAAGCTTTCCAACAAGGTAACATATGTCTTAATTGGGCTTTAGATGAGTAAGTTAGGCCTATTTAAGTGAAGGAACATCATGAACTGCGCACTGATCCACGCTAGAGAACTCGGGACCCAATTTAGCCTCGATTTGGTCCAAATTTGACAATTCTTGTGAAATCTGAAATTGTAGGTCTTTCCTTACCTTTAAAGGGACAGCAAGTTCGCCAAAATCAGATATCTATAGCTCTAGTTATGCTCTGCGCAAGGCAACAAGGTCAGGATGAGTGAAAATTCCGAAAATTAACAATGTTTAGCAATTAAGCCCAATAATGTAAAAGCAAAAACAAGGATTGTAAAAGTTGTTTAATTTTTGTCTCTCTCTGGCTTGTGCGGTAGTAAACTGCTATTTATGCTTATTAATACTGACCTAAACCCGAGACCAAATTAAAGGCCTCTGAATAAGCTTTCCAACAAGGTATCATATGCCTTAATTGGGCTTAAGATGAGTAAGTTAGGCCCGTTTAAGTGAAGGAACATCATGGACTGCGCACTGATCCGCGCCAAAGAACTGGGGACCCAATTTAGCCTTGATTTTGACCTAATTTGACAATTATTGTGAAATCTGAAATTGTAGGTCTCTTCCTTATCTTTCTAGGGACAACAAGATCACCAAAATCCGATATTTGTTGCTCTAATTATGCGCTGCGCAAGGCAACAAGGTCAGGATGAGTGAAAAATCTGAAAATTAACCATGTTTAGCAATTAAGCCCAATAATGTATAAGAAAAAATAATGATTGTAAAAGTTGTGTAATTTTTGTCTCTATCTTTCTTGTGCGGGTGTAAACTGCTATTTATGCTTATTAATACTGACTAAACCCCAGACCAAATTAAGGGCCTCTGAATAAGCTTTCCAACAAGGTAACATATGTCTTAATTGGGCTTTAGATGAGTAAGTTAGGCCTATTTAAGTGAAGGAACATCATGGACTGCGCACTGATCCACGCCAGAGAACTCGGGACCCAATTTAGCCTCGATTTGGTCCAAATTTGACAATTCTTGTGAAACCTGAAATTGTAGGTCTTTCCTTACCTTTAAAGGGACAGCAAGATCGCCAAAATCCGATATCTATAGCTCTAGTTATGCTCTGCGCAAGGCAACAAGGTCAGGATGAGTGAAAATTCCGAAAATTAACAATGTTTAGCAATTTAGCCCAATTAAGCCCAATAATGTAAAAGCAAAAACAAGGATTGTAAAAGTTTTTTAATTTTTGTCTCTCTCTGGCTTGTGCGGCAGTAAACTGCTATTTATGCTTATTAATACTGACCTAAACCCGAGACCAAATTAAGGGCCTCTGAATAAGCTTTCCAACAAGGTATCATATGCCTTAATTGGGCTTAAGATGAGTAAGTTAGGCCCGTTTAAGTGAAGGAACATCATGGATCAGCATGACCGATCCGCGCCTGAGAACCGGGACCCAATTTAGCCTTGATTTTGACCTAATTTGACAATTATTGTGAAATCTGAAATTGTAGGTCTCTTCCTTATCTTTCTAGGGACAACAAGATCACCAAAATCCGATATTTGTTGCTCTAATTATGCACTGCGCAAGGCAACAAGGTCAGGATGAGTGAAAAATCTGAAAATTAACCATGTTTAGCAATTAAGCCCAATAATGTATAAGAAAAAATAATGATTGTAAAAGTTGTGTAATTTTTGTCTCTATCTTTCTTGTGCGGGTGTAAACTGCTATTTATGCTTATTAATACTGACTAAACCCCAGACCAAATTAAGGGCCTCTGAATAAGCTTTCCAACTAGGTAACATATGTCTTAATTGGGCTTTAGATGAGTAAGTTAGGCCTATTTAAGTGAAGGAACATCATGGACTGCGCACTGATCCACGCCAGAGAACTCGGGACCCAATTTAGCCTCGATTTGGTCCAAATTTGACAATTCTTGTGAAATCTGAAATTGTAGGTCTTTCCTTACCTTTAAAGGGACAGCAAGATCGCCAAAATCCGATATCTATAGCTCAAGTTATGCTCTGCGCAAGGCAACAAGGTCAGGATGAGTGAAAATTCCGAAAATTAACAATGTTTAGCAATTTAGCCCAATTAAGCCCAATAATGTAAAAGCAAAAACAAGGATTGTAAAAGTTGTTTAATTTTTGTCTCTCTCTGGCTTGTGCGGCAGTAAACTGCTATTTATGCTTATTAATACTGACCTAAACCCGAGACCAAATTAAGGGCCTCTGAATAAGCTTTCCAACAAGGTATCATATGCCTTAATTGGGCTTAAGATGAGTAAGTTAGGCCCGTTTAAGTGAAGGAACATCATGGACTGCGCACTGATCCGCGCCAGAGAACTGGGGACCCAATTTAGCCTTGATTTTGACCTAATTTGACAATTATTGTGAAATCTGAAATTGTAGGTCTCTTCCTTATCTTTCTAGGGACAATAAGATCACCAAAATCCGATATTTGTTGCTCTAATTATGCGCTGCGCAAGGCAACAAGGTCAGGATGAGTGAAAAATCTGAAAATTAACCATGTTTAGCAATTAAGCCCAATAATGTAAAAGAAAAAATAATGATTGTAAAAGTTGTGTAATTTTTGTCTCTATCTTTCTTATGCGGGTGTAAACTGCTATTTATGCTTATTAATACTGACTAAACCCCAGACCAAATTAAGGGCCTCTGAATAAGCTTTCCAACATGGTATCATATGTCTTAATTGGGCTTTAGATGAGTAAGTTAGGCCTATTTAAGTGAAGGAACATCATGGACTGCGCACTGATCCACGCTAGAGAACTCGGGACCCAATTTAGCCTCGATTTGGTCCAAATTTGACAATTCTTGTGAAATCTGAAATTGTAGGTCTTTCCTTACCTTTAAAGGGACAGCAAGATCACCAAAATCCGATATCTATAGCTCTAGTTATGCTCTGCGCAAGGCAACAAGGTCAGGATGAGTGAAAATTCCGAAAATTAACAATGTTTAGCATCCAATTAAGCCCAATAATGTAAAAGCAAAAAACAATGATTGTAAAAGTTGTCTAATTTTCGTCTCTCTCTGGCTTGTGCGGCTGTAAACTGCTATTTATGCTTATTATTCCTGACCTAACCCTAGACCAAATTAAGGGCATTTGAATAAGCTTTCCAACAAGGTATCATACGTCTTAATTGGGCTTAAGATGAGTAAGTTTATTAATCCTGACAAAACCTAGACCAAATTAAAGGCCTTTGAATAAGCTTTCCAACAAGGTATCATACGCCATAATTGGGCTTAAGATGAGTAAGTTATGCCCATTTAAGTGAAGGAACATCATGGACTGTGCGCATTTTGGCCTAATTTGACAATTCTTGTGCAACATGAAATTGTAGGTCTCTTCCTTTTCTTTCTAGGGACAGTAAGATCACCAAAATCCGATATCTGTAGCTCTAGTTATGCGCTGCGCAAGGCAACAAGGTCAGGATGAGTGAAAAATTCGAAAATTGACAATGTCTAGTAATTAAGCCCAATTAAACCCAATAATACAAAAGCAAAAATAATGATTGTAGAAATTGTCTAATTTCCGTCTCTCTCTGGCTTGTGCGGCTGTAAACTGCTATTTATGGTTAATAATCCTGACCTAACCCTAGGCCAAATTAAGGGTTTCTGATTAAGCTTTCCAACAATGTATCATATGCCTCAATTAGGCTTAAGATGAGTAAGTTAGGCCCATTTAAGTGAATGAACATCATGGACTGCGCAATGATCCGCGCCAGAGAACTCGGGACCTAATTTAGACTAGATTTTGGCCTCATTTGACAATTCTTGTGAAACCACTAGTGGAAATAATGTAATATACGGGAATGTTTTACGTCAGTTGACCATATGTTTGACGTTAAAATTGAGGCGGTGGCAGTTTTGTAAATATTAAATCGCTATTTGCGTCAGTTGTATAAAGAACTGACGTTAAAAGTGATTTTAACACTTTTAACGTCAGTTGTTTATACAACTGACGTTAAATGTGTGATTTTTACGGCAGTTAAATAAATAACTGACGTAAATAATTATGAAACTCATTTCTTTCGTTGTCATATACCTCTTGTCAGTCTTAACATAGATCACTCTATATAGTGCAGTTTATTTCTAAACCTTTTTTTTAAACAAGTTTATTTTTAATGTTAATTAATTAGCTTGAATTAGTAAATAATGCAAATTCTTGTGCAAATTAAAATAAATAAGCACTTAACATAAAACAAGTTATATATGTATAATCAAATCGTATCTCATTGAAGCGATTCATAAGTTACAATTACATGATTAAAAGATAAAAAATTTCTGCAACATAGCACTAAAATATAAAAAAGTTTCTGCTTCAACATCATTTTCTTCTCAGTCCTGTCCTCGATCAGAAACTCCAATGGATGCATCTCCTCCCTTACTTGAATCCTTGATACTCCATCTGAATCCACTGTCACTTTGGAGCCAAAGCAGAGTGAAGGGATGGGATGAAATAAGGTGAGGGAATCACATTACGTGATTCACCCAACCTTACCATCCATAACCGTGATTTACTCAACCTCAGAAGTTTTTTGACTATTAAGACAGACCTTTAAGTCTAGGTATAGGAAGAAATAACAAAAGTCTCAGAGCCATTTTGTGAAGGAATAGAAAACACACGAAATATAGAGGAAAAGAAGAGGTTGTATTACAGACTGATACAGAAGAATGATACTTTATATAGAGAAGAGAGACTAGCTGATTTTCTAGAAAACTGATCTATAAACTTAATGCTCATTAAGAGGATTATAGGTTACAATGTGCATGGGTAAGTAGCACAACAGTCATGGGTAAGTAGCACAGTAGTCAAAGGAATGAATGTTTTTGTAGAAACTTATACACTTTTAACGTCAGTTGTTTAATACAACTGACGTTAAAAGTGTTTTTAAAATAAAAAATATTTATTTTTAACGTCAGTTTTTTATACAACTGACGTTAAAAGTGTGATTTTTACTTCAGTTAAATAAATAGCTGACGTAAATAATCCTATATCCCTATCTGAAATGCCCTGTTGTCACCCTTAACGCAGGTCACTCCATATATATAGTGCAGTTTATTTCTAAACTTTTTTTTAAACAAGTTTATTTTTTATCTTAATTAATTAGCTTGAATTAGTAAACAAATTCTTGTGCAAATTAAAATAAATAAACACTTAACATAAAACAAGTTATATATGTATAATCAAATCGTATCTCATTGAAGCGATTCATAAGTTACAATTACATGATTAAAAGATAAAAAATTTCTGCAACATAGCCTTAAAATATAAAAAAGTTTCTGCTTCAACATCATTTTCTTCTCAGTCCTGTCCTCGGAAATTCCAATGGATGCAAAGTTTCAGCTTCAAGATCATTTTCTTCTCAGTCCTGTCCTCAGAAACTCCAATGGATGGATCGATGCATCTCCTCCCTCACTTGAATTCCATGATGCATCGTGAATCCACAGTCACTAGCAGCGAAAGCAAAGTGAAAGGGATCTTTGCATCACCTCCTTCACTTGAATTCCTTGATGCATCATCTTGAATCCACAGTCACTTGGGGCCAAAAGAGAGTGAAAGGGATGGTTGGGATGAAATAAAGTGAGTAAATCACATTACGTGATTTACACAACCTTACCATCCATGTTACGTTATTTACTCAACCTCAGAAGTTTAAGTCTAGGTATAGGAAGAAATAACAAAAGTCTCAGAGCCATTTTGTGAAGGAAGAGAAAACGCACGAAATATAGAGGAAAAGAAGAGGTTGTATTACAGACTGATATAGAAGAATGATACTTTATATAGAGAAGAGAGACTAGCTGATTTTCTTGAAAACTGATCTATAAACTTAATGCTCATGGGTAAGTAGCACAGTAGTCAAAGGAATTAATGTTTTTGCAGAAACTTATACACTTTTAACGTCAGTTGTCTTCATCAACTGACGTTAAAAGTGATTTTAAATAAAAAATATTTATTTTTAACGTCAGTTGTTTAATATAACTGACGTAAAATGTTGTTTTATTTTTTATTTTTGATTATAACGTAAACAATGACTTGTAACATCAGTTGCTTAAGACAACTGACGTTAAATAGATTACCTTTAACGTCAGTTGCTACAACCAACTGACGTAAAATGTTGTTTTATTTTTGGTTTTTGATTATAACGTTTACACCCGCGCGCCTTCTGTACTTCTCTCTGTACGTCTCTGTTCTTCTCTTTCACGCTCACTCTCACTCTCAACTCTCACTCTGACTCTCAACTCTCACTCTCACTCTCACTCTGCCCTAATCGCGAGCTCATCTCCACCGCAACCACCGCGAGGGTTTCTTCCCCACCACCGTGAGGTACACTCTTAACCCTAACTCTGTCTTTCCCGCTCATTCTTTGCAATAACTTGACATCTCTCTTTCCCCTTCCCCCACAGTAACTCTCCTTGTCCCTCTTCTCTCAGTAACCACATCGAACGTTGGCCACCACGCGAGCACCTATTTCCGATGAGTCTTTAGGGCACATTTTTTTATGTTTGGTTTTGAGTGTATGTTGAAACTGTAGTCTCTTGTAGTTGAAACTTGAAACTGTGAGTTTGAGTTGTTTGGAATGTCTCTATTTCTGGTCGTGGGTTTTGTGTTTTCTCTTGTTTTACTTCTGCTATCATGACCTATTTCAAAATGGGAAGAAATTTAGAGTTGCTTGTAGCATGTGACACCAACAATATATTGCTCATTGGAATTCTATTTTGTTAATTTATCTTCATCTGCTTATTTCTTTTCTGTCTTAAGAATCCTGAAAATGGTGTAAATTTGAAATAATTTTTAAACATCTTGGATATATGTTTTGTATATCTACAGAACCTATCTAGTTATGGATCGTAGTTGGATGGTTTGTAAGCGCACTAGTGCTAAGTATTTGCAGGGGGTTGGAGAATTTATATAATTTGCTCAAAGGAATTTTTCTAATAGTAATGGAATGTTCTGTCGTCCTTGTGTCAAGTGTTTGAATACGAGGAAATGTACGGTGAAGGATATACGTACTAATTTGATTTGTGAAGGGATTTTCTTGAGTTATACTTCTGGATTTATTTTGAGTTATAACATATGTTAATAAATATATATTGTTTATGAACAGGCATACATATGGATCAGTCGGATAGCCCACATGCACGGGAGGACACTGTGGGGCTTACGCAGGACCCGATCGCGCCTACGCCTGATTCTAGTGTAAGTTTACATGTTATATACTATCTTTAGTCCTTCTTTTTAATGTAAGTTTATAATGTTAAAACCCTCTATTTTATCATTTTTTTTTGTCCATACAGACATCACAGGCTCATAGGAAACGGGGTAGAGGAGCCACGTTGTTGAAGAAACTAGAGAAGGACAGGCAAAGAGGACAGAAGCTTAAGGTGTCCTTCGATGCTAATCTAAATGCCCAGGGACCCCGTGCTAAAGAATTTAATAAGTGGGTGTTTCTACAAGCGAAGCAGCACGTAAGCATCAACTACAACCACTGGAATGACATTCCACAGAACGTTAAGGGTCAGATTTGGGAGGCTATCACGGTATTTTACCTTTACATTCGTTTGATTTACATTATTAGATAATTATCCGAGTTATAATCCATCCAGTTGTTATGTATTTAATGTGTAGGTAGCTTGGACTGTGCCAAATGATGAGGATCATCGTCATAAATGTATGAAAATGGCATCAAAGCGTTGGAATGGGTTCAAGCATGATCTTACCAGGTACTATGTATCTGGGAAGAAGCGGCTTGATAAAATGTTCTCGGATTATCCCTGGATTGATCAGGATACTTGGGATATGTTTGCTAGGAGTCGACAGGATGGAGAATTTCAGGTTGGTTGATTAAGTTAATTTTGTATGCTTCTTATAGATTATTTAACTGTATTTAATTATGTGTTTTGTTTGAATAGGCTAAGACAGATAAGGGTCGGCAGAATCAGGTGAAGAACGTCCATCGCCACACCATGTCTCAGGGTGGGTACCAGACTCGGATCAAGGAGATGATGGCGGATAGGCTGAGGGTGAAGCAGGAAGAGCACTCTGCTAGGATTGAAAGAGGAGAGGTGCCTGAGGGCACACCATCAAGTCCTCCGTCAGACATCGACCGCGAGGATGTCTGGTTAGCCGGCCGCATTACAAAGACGGGATCTTTTAAAGTTGATGCCACTCGCGAAGTGGCAGATAAGATTGTAAGTAAATAATTAACTTGATTTCAATTGATATTTGTGTAGATATTTTTAACACTTTTCACTTGCACGTTTTTTCATTTTTTCATTGTAGGTGGATCTTAAAGCACAATCCTCCCAGGGCTCATTCGTCCCTTCTGGATGGCTGGACGTCTTGATGACTGCTCTAGGCAAGAAAGACCATCTTGGTCGGGTTATCGGTGTTCCTGGGAACGTGACCATCAAAGAATATTATGGCAAGTCTGCTTCACGAAAGCGGGTGGTCAATGAAGCATCAATTTTGGATGACATTACTCAACACCTCATGTCCAACCCTGCTATTACAACACATCTGATGTAAAGCTTAATATCCAACCTAGAATTCAAGCAGGCGCTTGCCAGAGACTTTCCTCCATCGGTTCATCCCAGGAAACCGCTGGGCATGCCAACCCTTCACATGTGAGCACAAAAGAGAGTTATAGTAGGGCACATGTGGAGGACGATGAGTTGGCAGCTAGGGAGCGGGAGTTGGAAGTCCAATGCAATGAGCATGAGTTGGAAATGAAAAGGCGTGAGCTTGAGTTGGACTTCAAACGACGTGAACTGGAAATGTTAACAAAGGTATGTATTCATTATTAATGTCCAAATTAGTCAAATAATTACTTGTGTTTTTTTTAATTATCAACAACTTATCTATTTTATTTTTCCTAAATTGAAGGCCAAGTCGACGTCGGTGTCGCTGTCACCTGTCACTCGTTTGTTCTCACTTGGTGAGGATTATGCGTTTGAGATTTTTGAATGTCCATTGGAGCACGATGGATGGGTGGCACGCCCAGATCAACAGAGGATATTTTCCTTCTGTGGTGAAGATCTCGAACGCCGCTGCAAATAACGTCTGGATGGCCAGCACGGTTTTGAGTCTCTGGTGCACGTAAGTTAATTTTAAATTTATAACTAATTTATTTTTGGTATTTTTCCATTTAATAATTTATTTTAATTTCAATATATTTATGTAATTAACATCCACACCTTCTCATATCTTAGGTATCTCCATCGTCTTCAGCTTGATAAGGGTGTTGCATCAGTTTACGGCTTCTTAGATCCGTCAGTCCTTCTGCCCCAATTCTTTGCTGGCGATGCATTTAGTAAATACATAGGGAACTTGTTGGGATAAAATCGGAAAGAATTATATCTGGCTCCCTACTGTATGAAAAACCATTGGCAGTTGTTCGTACTTCACCCGTCTAGGCATACTGTCATATTCTTATGCTCTCTCCACCAAAGTCCGCCACTGGAGGTGGTGGAAGCTGTAAATAAGTAAGTAACTAATCTTAAATTTAATTTACGTTTTAATATCAGTTGTTTTTAGTTTATTACACACATGATATATGAATTTGTTAATTGACATGATTATTTGTTTATGATAGCGCGCTGAAGGCGAGTAGCATAAGTTGCGCCAACGGGAGAAGTAGGGCTTCTAAGACTAAAGCAAATCCTGAATGGACCTACCTCAAGGTTTGGTAGTTTATTTATCAAATAATTAATATTATAATTACTAATTTATATGTATATTCAACTGACATTGAAATTAATTTTGTTTGTAGTCTCGATTTCAAATTGACGGGTGGTCGTGCGGCTATTATGTGATGCTTCATATGCTGAACATAGTCTCCGCATCTATTATGGATGGATGGAATAAGGTAATATTTAAACAACTTCTTAAATTATATATTATAGTTTTGAAGATGACTTACGTTAATGTTATTGTTATTATTTGAACGTGTGTAAGCATTTAACGACCAATTGCCTCTTCAAGAAGATGAGTTTAGAGACTTGAGGATGCGTTTCGCTGAATTCTTCTTCAAGTATGCGGCTGAAAAAGGAATTGACAAGTTACCTCCGCAATACTTAGATGAATAGTTTTTTTGTTAGACATTAGAAACTAATTAATAACATGTATATATACATCCTTAGATTGGTAGTTTTGTTTTTAGACATTAGAGAGTAATATATATATATATATATATATATATATATATATATATATATATATATATATATATATATATCTTGTAGATAGTTATGTTTTTCCTATACATGGGTTTTGGTTTTAAGTCCCCCTATTGTTCCTTTGTATATTTCTTTTCTTTTTGTTAATATTGAAATTTAAGGGTAGTGTTTGCTTCTGTAATGTGTGATATTCTCTGTGTTACTGGGATATTTACTGAATGCAGGGATAGCTGAGGGGAGTGACATTTTAAAACTGAATTTTAAAAAAAAATCTATTAACGTCAGTTGTATAAAAAACTGAAGTTAATAGTATTTTATAAAATATACAGTACACTATTAACGTCAGTTGTATTAGGAAACTGACGTTAAAAATAAAACCTTTAACGTCAGTTCTTTAACACAACTGACGTTAGTTTTAACAATATTAACGTCAGTTGTGTTAAAGAACTGACGTTAATAGTTTTATATTTAACGTCAGTTGTTTAAACAACTGACGTTAAATATAAAACTATTAACGTCAGCTTTATTTACATCAGACAATATTCTGACGTATAAAATCAATTTTAACTGAAGTAAAAAGCCCTTACTGCACTAGTGAACCTGAAATTGTAGGTCTCTTCCTTACCTT